>CAUYRT010016771.1:0-10598 GCA_963574885.1 Lepilemur ruficaudatus
AGCTGGGACTACAGGCATGCGCCACCATGCCCGGCTAATTTTTTCTATATATTTTTAGTTGACCAATTAATTTCTTTCTATTTATAGTAGAGACGAGGTCTCACTCTTGCTCAGGCTGGTTTCGAACTCCTGACCTTGAGCGATCTTCCCGCCTCGGCCTCCCAGAGTGCTAGGATTACAGGCGTGAACCACCGCGCCCGGCCCTATGCATAGTTTTATGATTAATTTCAAAGTGAACACTTATATAGCTGCCAGATCAAGATATAGAACAATGTCAGCACCTCAAAAGCCCTCCTTATGTCTCGCACCAATTGCAACCTCATATTTCCATAACCATTAACCTAATTTTTTAAACTCGAATTGTAGAATTTATTTTGAACAGTCTCTTCAATATTAACAAGATTATTTCTGAGCTTCAACATTTCTCCATTTATATTCTTTTCCTGTATTGCCATATTTTTCTCCTGTATTCCCCCTTTCTCTTATCACAATCAGACAGAAAGCACAAGGACACTTTTTTCTTGCATCTGTACTGGAAACCCTAACAGCAGACAGTAACTGTTCTAGGTCTATCAAATAGATGTACCATTACTTTCATTTTTGTGAAAATGGTTGTGCTCTTCTTTATAGTTTTACCACCTATCTATATATTCTTAAAGAATATAGTTTGAGCTCTCTGTGTATGAAATTAAAAAAAAGTTCCTTTTTTTGTAACTGTAAATATAAACAGGGTTGTAATTTTGATGTTCCTTTCAATCATTTTAATTGAGGCAATGTATTGTGAAGCCTAGAATTCATTTTGAGATTTAGAAAATAGCATGTAATGTTAGGCTATGTTAATGTTACTAAAGACTTTTAGGATTATTGATTCATTCCTCAAACAAATAAGATGAGGGATCATCAATAAATGCATGAATATTAAATAATATAAATTTAGGCAATCCAAGTTAAAAATCACTTTTCCAATTTAGAAAACATGAACAAGAGTAATGACCTCTGGCAAGCCCCATATTCTCCATCAAGAAGAGGGTAAGATAAAAATGTTTCTTAATGGCATCATAGAACTAAAAAAAGAAAATAATAAAAAGCAGAGACTCATAAAAGTACAAGATATTTAAAATAGTAAGGATTCATTACCAAATGTTTTAATAATCTTTAGAGTCATTATCAATGCATTAAGACTCTATAGGCTTTATACTATATGTACAGTATTATAGTATTATTTTCTCCTTACAGATTTCATCTGCTATAAATATATAAAATAGTTTCTACCTAGAGGAGAAAATAATTTTTATTTTTCTCATAGAAACCTATAGAGAGCGTTTTGTTGCTCTCTTTTTTAAAGGACCATACTGCCTCATTGAGTATTCTTCCTTTTCCCCATATAGTATTCATGAGTACAGCAAATATAAGCTATGTATTTTCAAACATATATTTGCATTTTGTTTGATAACATAGAAACTGCCTGAATATTAGTTTACAAAGTAAATACATTTTTATTTGCTTAATAAATGTAAGCAGAAAGTAAGCTACAATAATCTCAAAAAGGAAGGAATTTCTTTTAAGTGCCTGTGACTTGTTCTGCTTTCCTTTCTGGTTTGTTTTGTTCTGCTTTGCTTTGGGTGATTCTTTTTTTTCCTAATATTACTATGGTATTGTTGACAAAAATTGGATATATTTAAAATGTACAACATGATACTTTGATATAGGTATATATTGTGAAATGATTACTATAATCAAGCTAATTAACATGTCCATCAATTCACATAATTATCTTTTTTTTTCTGTTTGTCGTAAGAACATTTAAGGTCTGTTTTCTTAGCAAATTCCAGGTATATGAGAGAGTATCATGCAATAGACTATAGTCACCATGATGTACACTAGATCTCCAGAACTTATTCATCCTGCAAATCTGAAATTTTTTACCCTTTGACCATCATCTCCCCATTACCCCCAATCCCAGCCCCTGACCATCATTCTACTCTCTGCTTCTATGAGTTCAACTTTTTTAGATTCCACATGTAAATGAGATTTGTCTTTCTCATAGTGTTTGTCTTTCTGTGCCTGGCTCATTTCAGTTAGCATAATGTCCTCCAGAGATTCATCCATGTTATTTGCAATTGACAAGATTCCCTTCATTTATAAGGCTGAATAATATTCCATTGTCTGTGTATGTGTGTGTGTATGTCTGCCACTTTTTGTAAATCTATTCATCCATAAAAGGGATACTTAGAGGTTCCATACCTTGGCTATTGTGAATAATGCTGCAATAAAGGTAAGAGTGCAGGCCAGGCGCAGTGGCTCACGGTAATCCTAGCACTCTGGGAGGCCGAGGCGGGTGGATCGCTCAAGGTCAGGAGTTCGAGACCAGCCTGAGCAAGAGCAAGACCCCCATCTTTATTAAAAATAGAAAGAAATTAATTGGCCAACTAAAAATATATAGAAAAAATTAGCTGGGCATGGCGGTGCATGCCTGTAGTCCCAGCTACTCGGGAGGCTGAGGCAGAAGGATCACTTGAGCCCAGGAGTTTGAGGTTGCTGTGAGCTAGGCTAACGCCATGGCACTCTAGCCCAGTCAACAGAGTGAGACTCTTGTTTCAAAAAAAAAAAAAGAAGAAGAAGAAGACAGGAGTGCATATATATCTCCTCAACATAACGATTTCATATCCTTTGGATATAAACCAGTAGTGGGGTTGATGAATGATATGGTAGTTCTCGGTATTTTTTGAGGAATCTGTAGCTGTTTTTCATAATGGCTGTATAGATTTATATTCCCACCAACAATGTATAAGGGTTCCCTTTTCTCTACGTCCTCCCCAACACTTGTTACCTTTTGTCTTTTTTATACTAACCATTCTAACAGATGTGAGATAATATCTTATTGTGATTTTGGTATGCATTCCCTTGATGATTAGTGATACTGAGCACTTTTTTTATATACTTACTGGCCATTTACATATCTTCTTTGGAAGAATGTCTATTTAGATCCTTTACCCATTTTTAATGGGCTATTTGTATTTTAGAGCCTGTGTACATGGGGACCAAACTGGCAATGAGGTGGGTTTTGAGCCCAAGCCTGCAGGAGCCAACCTGGCATTGAGAGTCATTGGGGCAGGCCTGAAGTTGCAGTCTACGGTAAAATTGGGTGCTTACTTCATGCTCTTTCCCCCACACTCTCTTCACACTGTGCTGCCTGGAATTGAGGGAAGGTTGAATTGGGTAAATTGAAACTGTCCTTTCTACCTTTCTCAGAGCATCTTTTCTTATTTATGTGCCTTACCCATGTACTGTAATCTCTCACCTGAAGTCCTTATTTCTTGTGAAAGTATTTTCTTGAGTGGCCAATTGTTCAAATTGATATTTTTGTGAAGGGAAGAATACTAGAAAATCCTATTCCATCATTTTGCCAATGTCACTCTCCATTTTGGGTGATTTCGGACAAAGCTTGAGACCTACTCACATTTTTTTTTTAAATTTTTACTTTGTTTTTCAAGATCTTTCACCAGCCTTCAAGGCTATCTGCTGCCAAGTGACATCCTCAAACAACTGAGTTTATTTTATTCTTTAATTCACTCACTTCTTTATTCAACCTTTGTTGCCTGATATGCTTTGCCCTGCACTATGTTTTTGGATTCAGGAAACCATTAGATGGGGGATCTGAACCTCAAGTAGCTTAGGTTATATGGAATATGCATAGTCCCTTCAATTTGTCAACCATTATAATGAAGTCAACTTCAAAACTTTAAAAAGTTTTCAAGGCCTATGTCATAAAGGCCAGGCTTCAAATACAGTAAGACATTGAATATTTAACAATAATAATGTTAGTCATAGTTATTAAGTTCTACTTAAATGGTAAACACTATCATAAATGGCTTATATATGTCTCATTTAAGTGTAACAGTTATAAGGAATATGTACGTTTATTATCTATATTTTATTTATGGAAACATAGAGAATAAAAAAGATAAGTAACTGCTTAAAAATTGTATGGCTAGTAGTAGTGAACCAAGATTCTAATACAATCTATTTAAAGGCAAATCTATCTCACTTTAATATATTGCTTTAAAAATCTCACTTGGCAGTTTTACTGAGAATATCATAGAATGGCAGTAGAAATGGTAAACCGAATGTTAGAAACTTATACTATTCTGAAATGTAAAACTTGCAAATTTGTCATTGCATAGGATATTTAATTGTTAACACAATGAATACCTTATCTTTATTAAAAACTAAAACATATCAGGTAGATTCAGATCCTGGCTCTTATATTTACTGGCTGTGTAACAGATTACCTCTCTAAACTCTAGCTTCCCTATACATAAAATGCCAATAATAACTACCTCCTAGGATTTTGTGTGCGTGTGTGTGTGTGTATGTGTATGCGTGTGTGAGGATTAAATGATATAGCATATGCAGGGCTATCATTCCATTGGTTGACACCAAAAGAGAAAATTAATCATTGGTAAATATCTGGTTTTAGGGCCCCCTTACCCTTTCACAAACGTACCCATGCCCCTCTACACTCGTATCTCCCCTCAATACAGCATCTAATGGAGTAATGTCTGGCAGTGCAGTGAGAACTTAGGACTCTACACTAGGACTGTGGCCAGTCTTATTTTTTTTATTAATTTCTGCTTATGTCCTACTGCTAAATATTTTGAATGCCAAATTTGATATGTTTGTAAAGAACCCAGTGAAGAACTGGGAACACAGTGAATACATAGTAAATGATGGCTAATATGGTATAATTATATATTAATCTCTAAATTTAACAGAAAAGAAAATTAAGCCTCAGAAGTATTAATCAGTTTCCCAACGTGATACAGGTTGAGAGTGGCACAGCTAAGGTATGGACTCAGGTCTGTCTAATACCAAAGGCTCTTCTTTTCACCATACTACAATATCTCTTGATTTGTACTTACATAAGAAATTTCACACTGAGAATATGGAAAAACAAGCCATGCTATCTAAATCCTCCCAATGATTTTGCATTTTAATTATTCTCATTTGTTTTTCAGCTAAATAATCAAATAAACTGCATATAATATACAGCATATTGAAACACAGCTATAGAGAACAATTAGACTCTTAATACTAAAATGTTGCCACATATTTAGCTTAGTGTTATTTTTCTGTGTGGATTGTCTTCACAGTTGGAAGTGGAAATAAAATTTGGGCAGGTGTGAAAATTATTCAGGTATAAATGTCATTTTATCTCCTAATATTTCCTCAACAATGTCTTATATGTGCCTTTGTTCTGTTTTTCCATTATAATAAAAAATTGATTTTTTAAATGAAGAAAAATTGTTAAACATTTGAATGAATATGTTTCATTCTAAAGGCCTGCCATTATAAGACTACTGTGCTTTACTTACACAATGTTCATGAAAAAAAATTATATTTTGTGCAGCATACATGCATTAAAGTGTGAAATAATTTTAATATCCCCCACAAATTGTTTGCTAAAATTTATGATATGGTTCACTTGGCTTCGTTCCACACCAACTATTTTCACCACCTCTTCTTCCCTTATCACTTCCCTTGCAATCAACCACACAAATGGCACCAGATGTTCTGTGTTAAATAGATCCAGAAGTATGTTTTTCTAACAAATTTGATTAAGCATTTCAATTCCTTTTAAACCAATCATATTATTATTTTATTAGATTTTTTGCAATATAATTTACTTATAACATTCACCATTTTAACACATACAACTCACTTTAGCTTTTAGTATTATATACGCACAAAGGTGGACAACCATCACCACTATATAATAGCAGAATATTTTTATCACCCCGAAAGAAAGTCCATTTACAATCACTTCTCATTTCCCCTTTTCCCTAGCCCTAGGCAACTATTAATAATTTTTTCTCTATGGATTTGCCTATTCTAGACATTTTACATAGTTGAAAATATTACAGTATGTGACCTTTCATGTCTGGCCTTTTTCATATAGCATAATGTTTTCAATATTTATTCATGTTGCAGAATATATTTGTACTTCATTCCTTTTTCTGGCTGAATAACATATCATTATATGGATATACAATATTTTATCTATCCATTTCTCAATTGATGAATAGTTGGGTTGTTTCTACTTTTTGGCCATTGAGAGCAATGCTGCTATGAACATTCATGTACAAGTTTTTGTGTGGACTAAGTTTTTAATTTCTCTTGAATACATAACTAGAAGTGGAATTATTTGGTCATATGGAAATTCCACATTTAACTTTTTTAGAAACTGCCATACTGTTTTCCAAAGTAGCTGCAACATCTTCTATTTGTTAAATTAAACTAAATTTGGCCTGAGGCTGCCTCTGTACTTTGGATTTCTATGTAGCAAACTGCAACCCAACTTAAAAGTATATTCTTATAACAAGTAGCTAAGTCCTGAGCTATTTCTATAAGGTATATATTCTCTACTGTCTGTGGCCACTACAGTTTCTGTTCATGTAGTTTAGCGGTCTGCTAATGATTGGGCGGTTTTGCTGAAATGCCACAAATGGATAAATCATGCACTTGATGCCACAGGGCTATGTGTATGTCTTGGGGCTTGTATTTAACACTCAGATAGTTTACAGTTCTACCTTATCATTCACTTCTCTGTTTCACTGAACCTCAAGGTTATCCCCAGTTGAGAGATTAGTTTCTTCTTAGATGTTTCCTGAACATATGTGTACAATGTATACAACATTGCTAATGCACATGTCAGAGCTTTCCAAAGCCCCCTATGAACATCTCATTCTTCATATCTTCCTTTGAAACGTTGATCAGGCTCTTGTTTGTGTCATTGGTATCACCATCTCATACAACTTCAATGTTAAACAATTGCCGCTAATTTTTTTTGTTTTTTTTAACAAATGCCCTGGAGACCAACTGAGAGAGGTGAGTTAGGTTTAATAATGATGTTCTCTGTGAATGGGACTTCTCCAGGAAGCTATGACACATGTCAAATAGTGATGATTTTTCAGGATGAGGCTCTTTGATGAGTTCCAAAATACCTCTGCTCTCTCCACTGACTCCTAGTGTGCTGAATTTTACAACTATTATATACAGTGGCAGGGTGGCTGGTTTTCAAGGATGCTGTAGAATTGCAGAAAAGGGACTGGGACTAGAACAAGTTAAAATGCTGGAAAACATGTTGTTCCTTCCAAGATTCAGTTATTTTTCTTGAATAAATGAGTCTTAGGTTGCTGCAACTTAGAGCTAATTACAGAGATCTGAAAAAGTTGATTTTGACAATTTTTTGCCAGTGTTCTCATTGCTTTTATGGAGAATTGGATTTTCAGAGCTCCTTACTCCACAGTTCTGAAAGCCCCACTTCCAAGATTCATAATTTTGTGACAGTAGAGAGTAATAAATCTTCAATTCTTATGCATTTGAATGTTACTTTTATTTCTAATTTAAACTAAAGTACATTCTTATACTTATTTCCAACTGTCTGTTTCTGAGGTCTTTTTAAGGCACACAACATGTTTTGATATACATATACATAGTGAAATGATTACTATAGACAAGCAAATTAACATATTCATTATTTCACATAGTTACCCAATGCTTTGGAGGCAAGAATACCAAAAATTTACTTTTTAAGCAAAAATCCTGAATACAATATTAATAACTACAGTCTTCATGCTGTACATTAGATCTCTAGACATTGTCATCTTACGTATCTTTAACTTTGTATACTTTAACTCATATCGCCCCATTTCCTTCCCCCACATGCCACTCCTGGTAAACTCTGTTTTATTCCCTGTTTCTGTGCATTTTACTTTTTTTTCTTTTTTAGATTTTACATATAAGTGAGATTATTTTCTTTATGAAGGCTAAATTTATATATATATCCCCCAGAGTAATTAATCCAGGTACAGCATACATTATTAGCAATAGCAGAGACATTTTCTCACTTAACCAATAGATAATATAGAGCAATTTTATCATGTAGTGTCCCATGACTGACTTGAAGTTAAAACAGAAAGGGAGAAACAGTTGTATTAGCGATGCTGCCAAAGTCACCCACTAAGTGGTTCTGAGCTGATCCTGACTGGGGGATGGGGTGACCACACAAGGTGTTGCCTTTCCTTTGCTATGTGGGTTTCCCATTGCTATGCCATCCTGGGTTTCTGTGATCTAAGGGATTTCTGATACTCGTTTGCTGTCCTACGGCACTTACCTTTAGTTATTTTCTCTGGATTTGATTGTTTTTGTGGGGGAAATGAGCATTAGGAACTTTTCATGGGTCATTTTGCTGATGTTTCATTTTTGAGGTCTAATGCAATTTTGAAATAAATTATTCTTTCCTGACAAATCCTTAGCTTATCATTCAATAGCCCTATATTGAATATAACTCATCACACTTTCTGACATTTCATCATTGTTCCCATTTCAAATTTATGTTTTCAGTTGACACTTAGCCTCTTGGAAATTAGTGTGCTATGTCAGATTTATTGAGAACATAATTTATTTTCAAACTAAATAGCAATACTTAAGTCTATAATGTAGGCATACATATAAAGTAATTTTAAAATACTTTTATATTTGTGTAGACTCATTATTTTGCAGTGCTGTTTACAAGTCAATCCCACTTTACAGTACTATGATGTGTTTAATTAGATGCATAAAAGCTTACAACTGTTATGTCATTTCTCTCATACGGTTGTTGCCAAATATTTCACAAATGTTTTCGAGAAAAATGCTACCTGTGTGTTTGATGTTATGTGTGTTCACTCTACT
Organism: Lepilemur ruficaudatus; assembly: GCA_963574885.1. Taxonomy (NCBI): domain Eukaryota; kingdom Metazoa; phylum Chordata; class Mammalia; order Primates; family Lepilemuridae; genus Lepilemur; species Lepilemur ruficaudatus. The sequence goes on from CAUYRT010016771.1 coordinate 8,737, forward strand.
CCTATAGCAAAATATTTTGTATTAAATAAAGCAAGATGAATCTGTGATGGAATAAAAGCAGTATCTCTTTTGTCTTCTTCCTTGCATTTACCTAAATCATATATGTTGACCAATTTCCTTCACCGTCTGCTGCAGCAGTGGAGTATTCCTTATGTTGCTTCTCCATGTTATCCTCCTTTAGGTATAGAAAATATTTTTGAGGCCAAAAACTATTCTGTCATCATATAATTTATAGAAACCTTTAAAAGTGTCTCTAATACCTCAAAAATTCAATAGAAGCCTGAATAGTGGAAATTAACTGAGCAGAAAATGGACAAAATTGTCTTTGTTCCTACGATGTTAGCAATCTAATTATAATTCTGTTAGATAAGAATGATCAGATAAAACAGGCAATTAGGAACTTCGAAAACTTTTTCAGGTATATCCATATGAATTTTAAAGAAATTTCTGTATCTATCAATATTTTTTACTAATCTGTAATATATCTGCCCCTCGTCGTGCTTACCAGAGACCACACAGCGCTTTATGTACTCTGTGAAAACCAGTGCCCTTAGGAGTATAAAACTCACACCACGCTTTACATTTTGCCTTCCTCTTCTAATTTTTATGAATAACTGTATTACTTTGGGTTTTTTCCTGGCATATTAATTTTCAAATTCTAGGCTCATTGGGTTGATACTGTTTTACATGGCTATTTGAGCAACTCTGAGATACCAATTCTCTCTTCCCAGTACCTACTTGTTATAAAGGATTGTTTCCATGATTAAATAAGGTTATGTGTATGTAGTATTTTGAACAGTGCTTTGTAGTAATTGTTATAGTAACAACAACAACAATAATAATTGTCCCTTATAATTTGCTTGGTTTCATAGACTTGGATAAACATACATTATTTTATGACATTTATTTTTATTCAGTAAAAGGAAACCAATCCAAGATGCAGTATACAGAATATTAAAGTGTGTAAACATTTTAAACTACCTGAACTTATTACCAAAAATAAGTTGCTTACCATCTGGTTAATTTAACTGCTACAAACCAAGCTTGAAGAAACCTTAATGCATCTGGTTTCAGAAACATAGCATATGATATTACTGACTGTCACACTCAACAACACTCTTTGTCAGACATAAACCAATCAACCAGAAACATCAACTATCTCCTATTGAAGATGAGTGCTTTCCCATTTCAGAATATTGTCCTAAGATAGGGGTAACAGTTTTCTTCTGTATTTATTCAGGAGTACCAAATACAGTGTTGTGGAACATGTTAGGCCTTATCACTGCCTCTCTTGAATGGTTTAGAAACTACTCATGCTAATAGTGTCCTGCTGACCTGTTCTACACCGTTATGGTCATTGTGTGTCATGCAGATTCCCCTTTCAGAAACGAGGCACTTAAACATGCCCAGCCCCCCTGCCATCATCTATGCTAGGTATGCTGTATGCTGATTGCTCACAACTGAGCCTCTCTATAGGAAATGACCTCAGTAGAGGGAAGCTGATTTACCCTCAGTTATGTATTTACCTTGCAAAGCTGCCACCTAATGACTGGTACAAAGGATCTGCGACTTTGCCTTACACTGACCAGGCTCCTCCTTTGGAGGGGCGGAGTAACCAGAGAAGCCACTTTCCGGCCCGAGTTGCCCCATGGCTTTGGAGCTTGTCCCCTGGCAGAGGTGCTTCTCCCTAACTCCTACCAAACTCCACCCTTGGAGGGGCAGAGTGGCAAAAGAGGCCACTTTCCAGGTGGCCACAGCCTCAGAGGAGCTTCTCCCGCCACCCAGCCACTTCTACCTCACGCTGACCAAACTCCACCCTTAGAGGGGTGGAGAAAAGAGAGAAGCTGCTTTCTTGCCTGAGA
>CAUYRT010016772.1:0-11090 GCA_963574885.1 Lepilemur ruficaudatus
GGCATGGTGGTGCATGCCTGTAGTCCCCGCTACTGGGGAGGCTGAGGCAGGAGGATGGCTTGAGCCCAGGAGTTTGAGGTTGCTGCGAGCTAGGCTGATGCCACGGTACTCTAGCCCAGGCAACAGAGTGAGACTCTGCCAAAAAAAAGAAAGGAAAAAGGAAAAAGGAAAAAGGAAAAAGGAAAAAGGAAAGGAAAGGAAAGGAAAGGAAAGGAAAGGAAAGGAAAGGAAAGGAAAGGAAAGGAAAGGAAAGGGAGAGAGAAAGAAAGAAAGAAAGGAAGGAGGGAAGGAAGGAAGGAAGAAAGGAAGGAAAGGAGGAAGGAAAAAACAGAGATAAAACAAAGATGAGAATGAATTAAAAACATAAATTACAAGAGGCTTTTAACTTCCTGTGTTTGTGTTGTTAGCAAGCGGGAAAACACATTCCCTGTGGCATCTGTTGCAACGTAAATTTTGTCCAACAATTAAATCATTGCCATATCAGCAGTGGTGGCAGAATTGTAGAGCTGGGGCCTTGGTGATGATCTGGTCTAACTCCCAGACTTTACAAAAACAGACTTCTCCGACATTTCTCACACCACTCCTCACTGCTTCCCCACCAGTGTGCAGACATCGGTTTTTATTTAACGTGCCACTAATAAATTGTCTCCTGGAACACGCGTCTCACGGCCTTAAGAACGTGATTTTTTACGTTTCCAACATTGTCTTCTTTCCACACCCAGTGGACGTGAGACTCTCGCTGCTGCAGTGCCGGTGGCGATGGTCCCCTTGGTGACCCGCACCCAGCCTAAGCCAGTGGCCCTGCCGAGGCACACGGGCTACGGCAGCAGCAGCGACCACACAAACACTCCGCACGATCGCCGTGAATCACTCGCTGGTTCCCGTCTAAGTCTGAGCTCGCGTTCGACGAGGCTGCGTCTCAGCTCAGGACCAGACACTCCGTGTTTGCGTGTCGGAAATCCAGGAAAGGGAGGAGACTCCGGCATTTACACCCCAGATTTCAAAAAACCCTGATCTTCTTCCAAAGGAAAAAGTCTTAGAAGTATTTTTAATAAAGTAGTGTTCTCTTTTCCATTTTTCATCTTGCCAGATTTCTCAGGTTTCATACTGACTCTTTCCTCCTCACTGCAGAGCACACGTTTCTGTGACGTATTTAGAGATTTACATTTTCATTCATTCATTCATGATGTCACCCCGCAGGACGGAGTCGCTGGGAGCCCAGACATCCTTTGAGAGCGAATTCTCTGTAACTACGAGAATAACAAAAGTACCCAAATGAAGCTGGTCGCTTACAAAGTTTCTTTGAAGATCTGAAGAGGTTAACACTGGCCACTCAGGCTGAGAACGTTTGCCACATTATTATTATCATTATTAGTACATTCTCCTTCTCGATCCACAGAGGAGCTTTATTACGTCTTTATTAAATATATCTTATTGACGAAAATGACTAACCTCCTGAGGAAGAGAGAGCCGATACGAAAAACAAAGTCGTCTACCCACTCACTGTCCTTCCCCACCTACCTTCTTGTTCCATCCACACTGCCCTCTTCCAAACCTCACCAAACCGTGCCGGTATTATTTCGACAGCCTCCCGGCCGCCTCCCTGCCCCTACTTTGCACACACCTGGCTCAATATTGAAATAACTAATTTTTCCGCGACACCGCCTTCCTGGAGGATCCTGAGCTCCCAAGCCCACAGGCGACCCGGCTACCCCCATCCCGCCTAAATGCCCTGTCCAGCTTTCAGGGTCTCATGGATTGGGGAACCACCCAGTCTTTCCAGAAGTATCTCCTGTTCCCCCAAACATGGACCTCCCCGACACAGGTGCTCCACATCTCAGCAAGACAGAATAATGGGAGGAGAATCAAGTCTAGAGAACAATAATAATTCCTATTATTTATTAAGTACATATCGTGCACCAGGACCTGTGCAAAACACACTGCGTGCTGCTTCATCATCCCCACGCAAACCTGACGTGACAGGTCTCAGGATTTTACCGAACGGACACCGAGCCGCACAGAGACTGTCCTCCTCAAGATCTTTAAACATTAAATGGCAGAGGTGGAAGCCTGTCTTGCTCCAGTGCTCAAATTCCTGCCAACTTGCTGGATTTCGCTCCCAGTAAAGGTGTGTGCCAGGCAGGTGGGTTTGCAAATCTTAAGTTCGGGGGAGAAACTAGAGTCACAGCATATTTGTTCATCACGGGCACCTACTGGCATGAGTGACCTTGTCCAGGGAGAAAGGACGTGATGAAAAGGGAAGGAAACAAAACAGCTCTGAGCAACGCCACCACCTGCAGGTCAGAAGAAAAGACCTCAGAAAGGACTGGGCAGGTACCAGGAGAGCAGGTGAGGCATTTAGCGCAACTCAAAGAAGTGGCGTTTCAAGCCACAGGAAGGAGAGTAGTCAACTGTACAAAGCAAGAAAATCCCACTGAGATCAAGTCGGATAAAGAGTGAAACTGCTCATTGGAGCCGGTGGTCAGGAGCCGGGTGACTCAGCCCAACCCAGGACAGATTCGGGAGTGAAAGAGGCGCCATCGACAAGGGCCCGGGACACCCGATGTGGCCCCGGTGAAAACCGAGACGCAAGGTCACCCTATTGAGAAGTCGCTCGTGCCCTTTGTGACAGCAGCTTGGGAGAGTGAGGCAGTGAAAGTTACTTTGCTGTGATTCAGGAACACACGAGTGATAAGAGTGTGTAGATTAATTTTCCAAAAAGCTTGGTTTGGGCCCTGGGTGAGGAAAGGGCAGTGTCAGAGGGGCCACCCTCAGTGTGGACTCCGCTGAGGCTGCATGTCCCAGTCCCGGGAGTGAGTGACCCCGGCGGAGTCCTTTGCTTCACCGACTTCCACGGCATTTGTCATCGTCACATGCGCCAGCGCTGCCTTGAGACTTTCTCTTCCCACGGCTCCAGGGTACCGGGCCGTACCTGCCGTCTCTCTTTCCCTGACTGCACCTCTCTGCTCGCCGCACTCCTCTATTCTTAAAAATTCTGGTGTGTTCTGAGGTTCTGCCCGAGACATCATCTCTCCTTCGTCTGTCCTCCCTCTCAGTGTCTCATCCTCGATCGGCACTGTCCCCTCGCCGGGCACGCAAGCGACTCCTGACTCTCTCCTTCTGTCCCCAGACTCTGCTCTGAAGTAAAGGTCCTCATTTCAGACCAGTGACCACACGTCTCCCTGCAGGTGGGTGGCCCGCAGCCCCGCCTAACCGCGCCAGAAGCACGCATCATCTTTTTCTTACATTAGCGACTCACAAACTTGCTGTCTCTCTTAACTGCCACACAGATGGAGTCCAAGCCCCTAGACCGGCATTCGGGGAAACCCGTGGCGTGGCCAGCGCCCTGTGTCAATATCTGCTTTCTGTACGTGTAGGGGACGCTCTAAGCACAAAGTGGTCCGTCGTCGTTCTCTGAACCATCCATCAGAGCTCGTTCTGGAGAGGGTGGGGGGACAACTCCGGTGGGTCTGCCGCTTCTCCCGGGATCCCCCCATCTGCGTCTGCACCGGCCGAGGTGCGGTCAGTCGGACAGCACTTCTGCACAGGGACGTCTCAGTGTCCTCAGTAAGGACCCTCCTCTGTCCTCCCATCTCAGACTTCACTTCCCACCACTCTGAAGGTGCCAGCCACATCCCGTCCCCTAACACCACGATTCCGTGTCCTGTCCTTCCCGCTCTGTTGGAGCTCCTTAAAGTAGGGAATGTTGGCCAGGCGCGGTGGCTCACACCTGTGATCCTAGCACTCTGGGAGGCCAAGGCGGGAGGATCACTTGAGCTCAGGATTTCCAGAACAGCCTGAGCAAGAGCAAGACCCCATCTCTACTAAAAATAGAAAGAAATTAGCTGGACAACTAAAAATATGTAGAAAAAATTAGCCGGACATGGTGGCACATGCCTGTAGTCCCAGCTACATGGGAGGCTGAGGCAGGAGGATCGCCTGAGCCCAGGAGTTTGAGGTTGCTGTGAACTAGGCTGATGCCACGGCACTCTAGCTTGGGCAACAGAGTGAGATTCTGTCTCAAAAAAAAAAAAAATTAGGAAATGTCTTTTCATAGATATACAACAGGTATCTGCTATTTGGAAACCATAGTTAACCATAGTTATAATTATTACAATACATGTATTTGGCATCTTTACACATCTTGCTTGAAAATCCATGATTTTTATCTCTCTTGAATGCAAAAAAAAAACCTAACAACTATTCATGTTCTCATATATTAAACATCCTCAGTAATTATTACTTTAAAAATATATCTCTGTTTGGTTTATGGACATAAAATGTGAGAACAGTTTATCACGCAGATTAATTTTTAGGCACATCAAGATTAACATGATCACGCACTGAAGTATATTTAGACACTTAAATCTTTGTAAGTAAGCTCAGCAGTAAAGCTCTTTAATTTCCAGTGTCAAAGCCGAGGACCAGGACATTAATTGGCCATAATTGGCAGTGATTTGAAGTGGAACTTCTTGGTCACGGATTGGTTACAACCACTAATGTCTGCAACACCTACTCTTAGCACCTCAGTCTACCTCACCTGGGGTGCTTAACGGAACTGCACCTTTAAATACAGCTCCTGCCAGATGGTCTCCTCCATAAAAAACAGCAGGAGGCAATGTACTAATGCCACAAGCAGGAAGCCAGTGGAATCAGTCTTCTGTGCTAAGCCATTCTGTTGCCATGGCAACGCCTCCTTCAGAAAAAATATCAGATTTTCGAGTCCAATGAGCCACCCACCTTAAAACTTCAGATTCTCCAAGCTGTTATGATCAGATACTTCAGCTAAAGTATTGTAACTGCCGAGATTTTTTTCCCTGACCTCAAACCAGGGCTCTCTTGAAAAGCACGTGCTCCTGCGTTCTTAAATATCCATTTACTTTCGGTTCCTAACTCCCCTGTGTTTCTGGACCAACACGCCCCACTTAAAGGTGTGTGTGTGCACCTGTGGGCTAACAGTCCTGACTATAAAGACAAATGTTAATGTCTTGGAAAATTCTCACTGCTACGTGCTCTTATCAGTCTTTTACTGACAGTGTCTCCAACTTCAGCAAACGATGAATGAAATAAATAATGTAGGAAATATCAGAATAATACTCTTACTGTTTCCAGCCTCTACGTTACTTCATACGAACTGTTCAAAATAACAATTAAATCTTACTTTTAATAAAGCTCCATGTCTAAGTTGAAATGATAATTTGTCCCATAAAAGGGAGATTATATTTTTTTTACCAATGAAAATGCAGAAAATCTAAGATAATGTCTGGAAATAAACATAGAATCAAGATACGAGGGTGAGGTAGAAAGGATGTTTGCTGTGAGAGCTTGGAAAGAGGGTGTCTAAGAACAGGGCAGCCGCTGCCGCTCAAATCGCTTCTTAATAAGGGACATTTCCCCAAAAAGGGGAGGGAGGAGGGTGAGAAGAGGAACCAGTCTCGGAAGGGAGGAAGACAAGACAAACAGGTGTCTGACGCCCTGAGCTGTGCATTTATTTAACAAGGTAGCTATGTATGCACACAGTCTAATCCTGGTTTTGCCACTTACAAACCCCTGATATTAAACAAATCATTGAACCTCTCTGGGCCTCAGTTTCCTGATTTGTAGAGTGGAAATAATAGATACCAACCCCACATGAGTTCTGGGTTATGCAGATGAGTTAAGTTTTTAAACAGTGCTTGGCATACACTAAGCACTACATAAGTGTGGGCAAAAAGTGTAAAGCAGATTCATTCTCTCTCCACAATACCCAAACACGTTTGCTTGGCTCATCTTTAAACTTTAATTTTTTCATTTATTTCCTAACTCACTCTGTGTTTTAAAGCTTTCTGTTTTCTGTTGCCTTCACTTTCTTCCTTCATTTAAAATGTTACATTCTGTGCCTTGGTATTTTTTAACCATCTCTATTATCCTAACTTCTTATGTGATATTTTCAGCACCTCACCCCGCACTTTCTGAGAGCTATTCAAAGCCACGCGTAGCAGGTGCACAGAGACCCCCCGGCCACACCTGCTCCCGAACCACCCAGAGGACCAGCTCTGCTAAAGGAGACTCCGGAAACCAGATCAGGGAGGTGACGTCATGTGTCTCCCGGGGACTAAAAACCTCACGTGCAGAGAACAAATCTGATTGTCTGAAAAGTGGTGGTTTTTTAAATGAAAACTCTGCTATCTTTGAAATTTCAACACACACACACACACTTTTTTCCTTTGGAGGGAGCAGAAAAAAACAGGGCAAAGTAAATGAAACATCTTTAAAGCAGCACCTCCTTGTGAGAGAAAAGGTTGTCGTGGATTTAGAATAACCGGTTGGGTAAAAACCCACCTAGTGTTTTAGTTACTTAAGAGAAGGGAGGACTCCTCTTCACGCTAGAATCAGCCCTGCCCTCTGGCGCAGACCTGCAAGCTCGCTTTTTAGCAATTCCACTTCCGAAGCACCTCAGGCATCTACAGGTCTGCATGTGCCCGGGGAGCTTTCTCTGGGGGCTAAAAGACATTTCCCCAATGTCCTGTACAATTCTCTACATGTGAATTAACACGTAATGCCTTTGAACTACATAATGCACAGAACCCACTGTTTCAAGTTTTATCCTGTGCTATTTAGTTTCTAACCTGAATATAACATATTTAACAGAAAGCAAGAAAGGAGATGAAATTTGGTACACACTCTTTTCATCGTAATCCATTTACACGAGAGAAGTTGAAAAAGGTCCCTGAAAGTCATTTTTTATTAGTCTGTCCAGTAAGTGGCTGCTCACGAAACTGCCCAGCCGGATCGTCCGGCGGGGGCCACCGACCCCACACACAGAGCCCCTGCCCCTCCGCGCCTCCCCAATCTTCCCCGACCAGGTCCGGACTCCCACTCCCACCAACACCCCAAGTTATGGCTCCGTGCAGACACAGTGGGAATTGCAGCAATTGTCTGAATAATCCAGACCAAACACTTCCACCAGACGCGGCACGATAACCAGAATGAAAGTCGTTTTACCCCAAATTAACTGTAAAATTATCTCCAGCCTTTTCACCGCGCTACCCGTCCATTTCCTGCTCACATGAGAACACGCCCTGCCTGCCACGCGAACACCAGCCTGGAGACTCCGGCATGTTCCGCTTGCCGAGGTCCCGACTATAAATGACCGACAGAATGTACCGTCTAATCGTTTTGGTGGAGTTACTCTTAGGACAAAAAATCAAAACAGAAAATTTCGCTCACATGTATTTCATATTTATTCTTAAATTCTAACAGCGATGTACACCACTATTCTCTGCACTGTAATTTAAGGAAGCCCCTTTATTCCAGATAGAGTTCCTACACATATTTCCTCTTTTTAATAAAGGACATTTATTAAATATGCAATATAACATCAATAATTCCTATGGCATTTTAACGTGTTTTAAAAGACATTCACAAATTCGGAAATAAAGTCCTTTGAGAAACTGCGAAACGATCATTGATTTGCAAAACATGCTAACCAAGCATGTGATCCCCTTTAGCACAGATGACATTTGCACATTAAAATTTAACGCAGACACGTGAACAGGTCCACACAAGCACGATTTTTTAAAAGGAAGCCTCATCCAATTTAGCTGTTGATATTATCCACCCCTAACTTCCAACACCACAGCACACGCTTCTTTCTGCACGGAGCACACAGACTCGCAGACCACAGCACCCTCCCAAAGCCCCCCCCAGGGGGCCGGGGGTCTAATTTGGAAAACACAAATGGCCAGTGAGGTGGGAGAGGCCTGGCTTACGATCCCCCCGAAACCACGCGTATGTGCTCCAGGAAGCCTGCAGTCTGTGGGTCCGATCTTCGCTGGCAAGCTCTGTCGGTCAGGTTGCAACTTGCACGTAACCGTCCTTCCCTGGACAATCCTGGGTTTTGCCAACGCCTGTTTTGAAGCAAGATAAAGCACTTCACCCCACCTTCCAAAGACATGCCCTCCACAAACCACCGTGGAGCATGACAGATTCTGCTGACGACCCCATCCAACACTTCTATCATCCCCAAAGTCCCTCTGAAGCCACCGGCCCTGACGTCATTCTCTCCTTCTCTGCCTCTCGACACGGCCTCCTTCTCGTCCAGCACAGCTCATTCCTCAGCCTGAAGACTCGGCCTCCGTCAGAGGAGTCTTCCAGCAAAAACTTGTTTCTTCCTAGACAGCGACTCCGCTGCCAAGAGAAACAGCATTCTCTGTGTGCACTTGCGGAGTCCACCCATGCCGGAGTGATTTATTTCAGTGCCTTCCTGATCCTTCGCTACCCAGGACCTGCCCACCCGCTTGCGGCCCACCCAGCCCCGTGTACAGAGCGAGGAGGAAGCTCTGCCCTGGGGGTTTGAAAACACACGGACAAGTCGCACTCCAGTGAACGCCTCGCAGACGGCAGTTCACGCAGCAGCTCGTGGTCCGCAACGACCACGGAGGAAACAGCTATGCCCACTGCGCCATCCGTGTGCCCTGTCACGGGACATGCTCTAAACGGAGCTTCCTGCTGTGGAGCAGAAAACAAGTTCCCGCTCCTGGCTTCACATCTTGGGCACGTTGTTTCCTCTCTCTCTCTGAAGCTCAACTTCATCATCTATGGAATCAGAGTGTCCCTCCCAGCTAGGAAAGAACATTCTATAATCTGACGTCTCACAGTCCTGTGAAGCACTAGTGAACACTGGGTTTGACGTTGGTAGTCATTCAGAATAAACTCACCCTAACCAAAAACCTGTCATGGGAAACATCAGTAAAATACTGAACATTTCTGCACAGCGAATTCCTCTCCCAAGGCCTCTGACAAGCTACATGACCATCGTGCAAGTGTTGGACCAAAGCAGCGGGAGGAATGTTCTCAAACAGCTGCCAATGCACGCAGAACAGCTCTGGCTCAGGTCCCCTGCAGCAACTCAAACCACGCTGCTTTTTCTGTTTGCTGTTCTTATGTTTGTAGCTGTGTTTTTAGACATAGCTTTTGAATTATATAGTCAAAACAGAACAGAATTGAACTGTATTAAACTGCTGGAAACTAGCCTAACAAAATTACATGACATCTTTTTCCTCCAGGACTTCAGAGAGCGTTCAGTAACAGCTACCTAGGCGGAAAAGTATCAGCAATCCATTGCTGCTTATTACACTATGTTAGTAATGCATTACATGCCTAACATATACTCATGTAATATGTGCTACGACCATATTGTATGCGTGACTTACACATATGCATTACACACATACATACTAACATGCAACACATTAGTATAAGCTCCATTCCGAGTAGTTTCACCACCCAGATGAGGGAAGTCAACCCCAAAGGCCAACATCCTGAAAACCACATTCTCCAACAAGACGAAAATTCCACGTTAACGTAACACAATTGTCCGGCACACGTGTACTGACAGCTTCCAGGTCACCACATTGCAGACAGTAAGGAAAGAGACCCAGCGTGAATGACCCTTCACAGCTCAGAGTGACGTTCTCTCTCCTGCGTTCCGGGTTCCGTTCACCTCCAGATCCTGCTCAGACCCCACCTGCCTCCGAAGCCCTCCCTGCTGACCGCCCGCCCTCATGGCCCCTGCGGAAGAGTCAGTACCCCCACCGCGTACTGGTGAAAGCCTGCTGCTGGGTCTCCCTTTGGAAACATCTCTTCAATTCGCAGAATGTCACTCAGAGCAGGCACCGAGCCGTCACTGTTAAACACGCACACGGAGCTGCAGACACAGCAACACACGGACACGAGAGACGCAGGGCCTCACCTACTCCCTCCACTTCTCTTGAGTGGGATTTCCGAATGAGAGCTGGTTTGAAAGCGTTTCTCTCTGGTATTTCCAAATGCTTGTTGAATGAATGTCTTTATTTTTTCTCGGGGACCTGTCTGATTAGGATGATTTACACCGCGAGTTGTTAGCGGGGCCTTTCCGTGGCAAAGCATTCCTATTACTCAGCCTGAGAACCAAGAGCAGCATGGAAAGTGTGGTGGGTTCCACAAAGGAGAGTCTTCCGGCCTTTCGGAAAGGTTGGCAGAGGTGTGAATGATTTCCTTATGCTACTGTCTTTATGGAGCCCATAAATACGTTCCTTTACCCAGTGAACTTTTGAGGAAATTCTGGCAAGCGTGACCCTCCCGAACGGTCTCTGAGAGACACATCTCATTGTTTCGCTCTCCCTGTGCAAGAGGTCACAGAATTACAGCAACCACTGGGTTCCGCTTCAACGTTAAAATAACAACAGCAACAAAAATAAGAGTTTTTAAATTATTCAGGAAAAAATATCTCCAAACTCACACTGAATTGACGTTCCTGAAAGTTAGCTGTGATTTTTCAAGATACAACGTGTGCAGACTAAAATAGCGTCAAAGGAGAAAGGGAAATGTTTGTTAAAACAGTATAAGGTGCCCTCAACTCCCACCTACCCAGCAAGCTGAATCGACTATAGAACACATCCCAGAAGCCTAGGAATGATGGGAGAGGGGTCTCAAAATGCTAAAAGTCATTCCCACACAGTCCATGGTTCTACTGCCAGAGGAAGCCCTGGAGTTGTCCTCAACATACAATCCACCAATTCAGACGCACGAGTAAAATTAACATACTCTTTCAATACAGTTTCTCCAGCCCAGTGCATAGTTCACCAGCAGAGAGCAAATCAGGAACTGAAATAGGTTTGAGAGGTACAGGAAAACGGTGCACAGCCCACGCATGTGAAAACGTACAACACTCTTAACCGCAGGTGCCACACTGGCCAGGGGAACAGCGGGGCCAGTCTACACTGTAGGGAGACCTATCCAAGCAACATTCAGCCCAGACTTATTCTAACTCGAAGGAAGATATTTTGAGGAAAGCTTACAGAATATCCTTCTAGCACATTAACACAAAGAAGGAAGCATTTTGATCAGGTATTTTGGACATGTTCAACACCTCTGAAATCCTCTGCAGCTCCTGCATTTGGAATCGAGAAATAACAAAAATTCCTTCAGAAAAAGACTCCCTGAGGGGAGGCAAGATGGCAGATGAGAAAATCACCAGCCAGAGCATCTCTGCAAGAAAGACAGATTTTAGATGAAAGTGAAGAAAACAAACGGGCAGACAAGTGGGCAAAGGACATGAACCGAAACTT
>CAUYRT010016774.1:0-56491 GCA_963574885.1 Lepilemur ruficaudatus
AGTTTTTAGGATATCTAAAAAATTTTGTTTTGTTTTAATTGATTATTTTTCAGAAACCCTATGATGTAGATCCTATTATTACCTCATTATAAATGCATGGAAAAAAAAACTGAGGCACAGAAAAGTTAGGTGACTTGCCTAAAATAACATATTTGAAAAGGGGTCAACCTGGGAATTAAGCCCTAATTTCTCCTCTTTCTATAACTTTAAACAAAATAAGCAAAAATGTCCTGAGAGTGGACATCGCAAATAGTGGAATGGGTTTCCTTCTTCTTCTTCTACTTCTTTTTTTTTTTTTTTTTTTTGAGTTCTGTAGACTCTGTTTTCTCCAGGGATCTTGTAAATAAAAAATCAAGATAGATTCAGTTGTGTCTGATGTGACTCAGATGTGATCCCGTCTGACAGCAGCATGAATAATAACATTTTCATTTATTCTCAGTGTGAATGAGGCTGAGAAGAGTTGTCTTTTTATTATATTAGGTTCTTCTGCATTTGTGTATTGGTAATTTCCACTATAATGCATTGCATTTTCCCCCTCCCTGTTGTGAAAGGACTAGTGTGATGGCCATACATTATACTCTATTCCACAAGATAGTACAACTGCAGAGCTGCTCATTGGAGAAGGTAACTGATGTCTACAGTTCTAAAATAAGAAGCTTTTTACTTGTATATCATAGCAGGGCATTCTGTCCCAACTTCTGATCTATAGCATGGGTATTGCTGAAGTCAACATCTTAATGTTACCAAAAGGTAAAACCCTACATTACTTATTGATTTGCAGTCTATTAAAAAGTGACAACAGGCTTTTTGGTTATGTCTCTTAGTAAAAGAGTTCATTTGTTGGATTTTCAGTTTTTTCTGTAGTGTATGAGGATAAACTATAAGGGGACGTATGCCTAGATATATAGGTATCAGGCAATTACACTTTGCAAATGAATTATGTAAATATGCATAGTTTACCCAGATTATCAATTTAATGACATTGGCCAAATTGGATCCATTTATAGCAAAATTTAAGAGAACGCCTAGCTTAAGTGACATGATCAGCAGAGTTAAATAGAGGGAGATATAAGGAAAATTTATTTTGAAGGTTCTCTTCCAGAATTTGTAGGTAAATCATTTATAAATGAATGACTCCAGGAAACAAATGCTAAAACAGGATTTCCCCTGAGTAATGATGATGTGATGATGAGGATGATAATGATGATAATTGGGGGTAGAATTTGGAGACTTGGAGGAAAAACAGGATAAAAAGGGGAAGAAGGTTGAAAATGATATTTGAAGCGTGGTTTACAGTTTTAGTAACACTTTCAAAGGTTGTAAGGCAGGTAAGGCATTATTTTTAAGATGAGGAGATAGGCTCAACCAAATTGTTACTTGCCTGGGGTAACTTATCAAATGACTTGAGAAGCCAAATTCCAGTTCATCTGACTCAAAGTTCATTAACTGTTCCATTATACTATCAGAAAGAAGAAAAGAAGAAAGACAAAAAAGAAAGAAAGAAAGAGTACCTGTCATTATAAAAATATATGAATAATGCTATACTTGTGATGACTAAGTTGTGTAGCATTTCAGCCTGTATTATGATAGTATATTCTCTGCATTGTTTAGCATTTGCTTAGATTGAATTTTATTCTCATACTGTCACTCCCTTCTTTTCCTAACCTCTTTGACTTTTCCATCATTTTTCTCTGTTCTAAGATTTTTACCTCACTGGGCCTATTTAGACTTGTCACAGTAAAATCTGAAAAATAGATCTGCTTTCCATTCTACTCCCCAAACCAGCTGTTTCAGCCATAGGAAGGAGATGGTAAGATCAACCCAAATCTTCTAGGTATATTTCTTTATGTTCTCTAAATTTAGCCTCCCCTGCAAAATCTGAGGTCCCCGAAATGTCAAATCATGCTTTGCCACACACAATTAAGATCCTCAATAATCTCTTGGATGTTATATAAATATTTTCAATTGGTGAGAAAATATGATAAGCAATTTTAGTTTATTAAGCAAATTTTCATGCACCAAGGTGGCATAGACACTTGGAGCTTCTATGTAGAGGGAAAAAAAAATCCTTCTATAACATCCCCTCCAATGGAATGATAAAAGGAATTGAATGAATTCGAGCCAAGTTTCAAGAGAATAAATTTATGTTTTATAGATTATACTTTTTCCAAACTATGAATTTAATTCTTAGGTAGTGTAAATCTGCAGTATTACTAAGGGTAAATTTTGCTTTTCCAGCAGGGGTCTGGATGATGGCACTTAACAAATGCAAAAGTTGACATTCGTATAAAAGAGAGCTAAAAAAGACCAATAAAAAGATGGTAGAAATTGAGTGCAGCCAGAAAAACACAAAGTAATGCAAACACTCAGCCCCTGCACTATTTTCAGAAACCCAGGAGCTGACCTATCCAGGGTCCTGCGCTGTGTTGGTGTTTGGAGTGGTGTAGAGAGGTTCCTCTTACAAAGAAAACAGATGATTGGATTCAGGTTCACAGGAAGCTGAGTTTAGAGGAGGGTCATTCTTTTTTATTTGCAGAGTAGATTATTCCATGGGGTTTCCACCCTTTTTTCTTTTTTTAAAGTATTCAGAATTCAATTGTTTTGGGGGCTGTAATGAATGCCTGGGGAATGAGTATCCTGAGAAATAGGAGATTTGGGACTGATTAGGATTTGGTGTGGAAGTTCTGCACCTTATTTAATCATATATTCACCTTTCCAAGAGGCTACTAAAGGTGGAGAATGAATAAATAAATAGAAATAAGAATAATGGGGCCCAACTTGAGTCCAAAGTACTTCATATGCTCCTCTTTTAACTCGCATGTGTTTTCTCATCTCCCAAATTTCCTCTTTAAAATCCGAGGATGAAGAAAGTTGCCTAGTAAATATAGCCCAGGATGGAGCTGACAGGCTGCCCAAGTTCATGACTGTGCTAGTTGGTAATTTCTTTGGGAAGACTGTTCGGTGCTTTTTATTACTTCGGTTTCCTTACCTGTCTGGTTTCGTAGAGGGCCAGTATCGTAGAGGAAATATGAAGGACAAACAACCAAGGAGAGAAAACAATATTGGAAAGCACTTGTTTTAGAGAAAAAAGTTATGAATACATATGCAGAACAGAGCGGTACAGAATGGAAACGCTACAGGTATTGATAGGTATGTTAGAAAAGAGTCACTGAACGATTTCCTATTAATTCTGGGGCACTTAATACTATTTTTAAAATATCCCACAAACCTTTGCCTGACAAAAGAAGAGTATGAAATAAAGCCTTGGTCTCTGCAGTGACAGCTGTTCCCATAGCAACCAGCCTGTCAATCAACACCCACTTCATCCAGCTTCAGAAAACACCCCCAGAAATAAATGTCAAAAGTCTTAGGCAGGTTCCAAATTTAAATCAAACTTTAAAATAAATTAAAATAAGAACCCAAACACCCACAACAATCACAAAAGTAAATTGTGTTTTGGAAGGAGGAAAAAGGGGGTAAAAAACAAAGGCCAAAAGAATTCTCCAAGCAGATCCAAAAAGTAAAAGAAGGGAAGATAGGCACCCCTCAGTCCTTTCCAGGCATTGCCCTGAGCAAGCATTCATCTAGAAGAGCACCAACTGTAATTGGTCCATATCTTTTTCCTCTTGCTTTGATAGTTGGCTTCCATTTTTATGGTGATCATAACATATTTAGCCTCTCCAATCCCTCTGACGTGCTAATGATCCAGCCCCTCATTTCCATGGTAGGAGATGAGACAAGATGCTAATTGCCAGTTAGGTGGAGGAATGTGTTTGGGCACTCTTTCAGGGAGGTGACATTCAACTAATAGTGACTGGCCCACCTAGCAGTTAAAATGATCTCATATGTCATTTTAGGTCCTGATGTTGCTAATGAGTATGCTCCATGAATTTAGCACTAAATAATTCCCACCTCTTTTATCCAGAGATAAATTGCATCTAAAGCCTAATACTACATTTCAGGAGTAAGTGATCTGACATCACTTCTCTTTTTGAGCCTTAAATTACCTAGCAGAGGGTCAGTATAAGGAACTATAGTCTATCAGAGATTATGGACCATTTGTCCTTCAAGAAGTTGGAACATGTTGAGTTTACTTGTTAAAATGTTTATGATCATGGAAACAAAACAACAAAGGCTATACAATTTCACATTATTCTTTGCCAAATTTAGTATAATTGTCACTCAACATCATGTCAGTTCTTAACACTTTGCTATTAATTAAATGTAGTCTTTAGATACTTCTTTGGCATTGTAGGGTTATATCTGCTTGCTGAGTGACCTTACTGATGGTCACTTTAGCTGCAGGTATTTTTTCCTAGTGTTCAATAAAGAGAGCTGGTGATAGTCTTGTTATGGGTTGAATTGTGTACTCCAAAAAAATTATTTTGGAGTGCTAACCTCCAGTATCTCAGAATGTGACCCCATTTAGAGGTAGGGTCTTTGTAGAGGAAACCAAGTTCAAATGAGGTCATTAGGATGGGCTCCAATCTAACATGACTTGTGCCCTTATTCAAAGGAGAAATTTGAATACAGAGATAGCCATACATAAAGGGAAGGTGATGAGAAGAACCCAGGGAGAAGACAGCCATCTACGAGCCAAGAAGAGATGCCTGGAACAGATTCCTTCCCTTACAGCACTCAGAAGGAACCAGACCAGTTGATAAGCTAGATTTTGAAATTCTAAGCTCCAAAACTGAGATAATAAATTTCTGTTGGTTAAGCCACCCAGTTTGTGGTACTTTGCCCTGGCAAACTACATAATAGAAATCCTAAGGGTGTAATTCAGTGGTGTTCAAAGAACTAAGAGGAAAGGGATCAGTGACCTTTGCTCACTGGTCTGTGTGTGAAATTGGCTCCAGAACTCCCTGGCCGAGTTTAGTGATTGAGGACAATGAGGGGAGGCAGCTGGAGGAACCTGTGGAAAGAAAGAAGGGGAGAAATGTCCCCATCCTGTGCAGTTCCTGTAGCCTAAACTTAGCCTCTGAGTTTGCCTTTTCTAAATTGCCAATGTCAGTGTCATTTTCTTGCTAGTAAGGTTTTCTAATGCTACCGGGTTAAGAGCTATTTCAAATGCTGTCAAGCCAGGGCTACATCAGAAGCTGTCTCCAAGAGAATACATTGGGTTCATGAGCTTCTTTTTCCTCAAATTTTATGCATTGGAGGTTTGGGGCCCCTATGATTCCATCGTATCGTCACTTTTATTATTTATATCAGCAGATATTGATTGCATGCCTCTTATGGGCATAAACACTTTCAACTTTTATTAAATTCTCAAGGAAAAAGTCTTAAGTACTGTAGGAATAGATGGGCTTCTCAGAAGATTGGCCAAAAACTTTTAATGGCAATCCACTAGAGTGACGGTGTGCCAGACAGAGGCGGATTTACTGAGAAGCTGATGGAATTCAAGCACCAGGTCACCTCCCTTTCTGGGCCCCCTCCAGAATTTTGTTTATAACTTTACATTTATATTTTTGTATTCTTCTTCTTCTTCTTCAAGAGTCCTTTTCCAATCACATGAGTTGCGAACACCTCGAAACCTGGATATGGCCCTGGTTGCAATGACGATGGGGCTTCTAGGGGTCAGGAAATCCTGCAGAGATGGCAGAAGCCAGAACATGAGAAGCTAGAACAAGGGTAAAGATGAAAATCAGGGCAGAAGATATGACCAGTCTCAATGAGATGAGTGCTCAAGAGACTATGATCAAGGCTGAGTTGGGTGAGACGGTGAGGAGTATAGGGGACGAGGACTGAGACAAGAGGAAGCACACAATTGCAGTCTAAATCTGGGAAAGTCAGGGATCCTAGAGGAATCCCTGGAGAATTCAGATTAGGAACTATACATGAGGTACCCACAGTGAGGGGTGTGTGTGTGCACATGTGGAAATTGTATCTTTTCCAGGGCAAAAACCAATCCCAAACCAAGGAGAGGAGAGGGAGGCTGTCAGTGTAAAAGCAAATGCTTTGCATGCAGGCAGTCAAGTAATTAGCTTATATGTAGAGGAGCCAGGATAGTATGCAATAGTTCAGCTGCTCACAACCTGTGTTGTGTTCCCTCCAGCGCCAGGGCAATGATTCAGCTTAATTCCCAGTTTACCAAGCCATTGCTCAGACTAGCCCTGAGGAAGGGCATCCTTGGTTCCTGGCATTGCTTACACCCATAAGCCTGTTTATCGAATGCCAGGGAACTCTCATCTCTGTTGGGACTTCCTTTTATGTTCCCTACCAAACCTAAAGTCAGTAGAAACAGTTTTGGAAGCCTGATTTTATGCATCACTTTCACTTGGCTTCTTTCAGTGACAGTCAGGCAATGTGTCGTTTTCTCTGTAGAGTGTGTATGCAGCTGGGAAATGAGTTATTTATAATAATAAGACTTTGCACGTATGTAGATATTTGCATAGTAAGCAGATCATATGGTGCTGTGAGTTGACGGTGTCTGGTGGGTAACCTTGGAATCTTCAGAAATCTGATTATTTAATGTGGCTTGTTGGAATTTGCAGGCTGTTGCCTATGAATATTTTAGCCTATTGGTGCTGGAACCTGTCTACCAAAGATCAAAGGCATTTTCAGATCTAATCTATCTCAAGGGATGGGTAAGGAGGTAAGGGGCTGATGTTTTAGAGAAGAGAATCAGATTTCTCTATCTTCCTAATTTCTGACCTCAGCTTCCTAGTCTCTGCACACCTCGCTTAATCATATTTCCCATGATTTTCCATTTAAAGTCATTGTTCTCCTGGTCTTTGGCTGTTTTCTTCAAAAATCTCTTGGCCTCTTCAGTCAATCAATGTCTTCTTTTCACAGGTCAAAATTTGGTGCGAAGTTATTTCTCCATCGTCCATTTGGTACATTTGAATGAAAAGATAACCTTTGACAGTGCTCAGTTCTTTATGAAGATCACTGTTAGCACACTGCCTGACGGGTGGCATATATGTGGGAGAATTCATTTGAACAGATTTTCTATTGAAGGATAAATACACCCCCAAATCACAATGGTAATCAGAGCCAGCCGCCTCATTTCTGATGATTTTACAAATCACTTGGTCTTCAGAGATGCGTCAACATGACACTGTTCCCACACTGAGTTGTTTTGGCTGCAGGGGAGGCTGCTTTTCTCTCTCTCTCTCTCTCTTTTAAAATTCTAGTTGCATTTGTGGCTGTTTTCGTCCTTTGCTAAAATATGTTTTTTAAAAATGTGATTAACAGTCATTTTCAGATGCAGATATTGGCTCTCTTTTGCCAAAGAGGCACAGCATGCAAGAACAGGCAAACATCAAAATAATGCAAAAGGGTGTGTTTATTCATTGGAAACTGTGTTAAAATGACTACATCTGCCCCTCTCATTTTGGGCTGGCTGGAACCTTCTCTGCTCTTACTGATTTGCTGATGTTTCCCCCTACAGTGAAAGCTCTTGGTTTTGTACTCCATAAATAAAAAAAGTCCATGTTTGGTCTGATATTTATGCTCTGAGTGTAAGTTAGAGCAATTTAAAATTTGAAAGCTGTACTCAATGGGATATGCTCATGGGATGCATGGGTATAGAGGTCTGGCACTCTGAGCATTCCTTAAGCCACTTTCGGACCTAAAGAATTCTTGCCAAATACTATTAACAATAGACAGTGAACTAACGTATTAGCAGAGCATCATGAAACAATGGGAAGTTTTATGTTTATTTTATAGCCTGCTGTTTTTATTGTTTATTTTTCAAATCAAATAAAATAGTGAGCATATTTGAGTTACTTGGGGCTGTGCCTCTGGATCTTGTAGACTTGAGAGATTTAAGCCCCAAAGCCAGTGACTTGATCCCTTACAAAAGTTGCATCTGCTTAGGGCCAATCTCAACGAAAGTGTAAATTATCTGTTATTGTAGGGAATGAATTTTAAAGAGCATTTGAGATCAGATCTAAAAGGCATAAGTCAAACAATATGTAGATCCCGCTGTGGGCCCTGCATTGTGCTAGGTGCTTTGAGAAAAGTGTGGGGCTAATACCTACTCTTTAACGTGCAGAATTTAGAGAGATCAGATTGAGTAGGAAGCATTTTAGTAACAAGCAAGCAGGGTGAAATGACAGAGATGGAAATGAATATGACATGTTCAGACATAAAAATATTTCTTACCTTAGAAAATGAGGATATTTCAACTGCTTCCAAATAAATTGCTGGACATATGTGAGAATAATCTTCCTAAATATGATTGTATCAGGTGACCCCAAAATCTGACCACCAGAGTCTCCGGTGAAAGTCTTAGGATGGTGTTGCTTGAGTTACTAAGTCCTGCAGGATATAGTAATACCTGGTTTTTGGTGGAAGGATGTTTGTTTAGCTAGTAGTTAGTTGGGGAACACTAGAAGTCTCTTTATCACAGAAAGAAGTGGAATTTGTTTCAACTCAGCCACAGGATAAAAGCCTTGGAAGTTGGGACTTGAGTGGTGTATCAAGAACCATTGTCTCGGCTGGGTACTGTGGCTCACGCCTGTAATCCTAGCACTCTGGGAGGCTGAGGCGGGCGGATCACTCAAGGTCAGGAGTTCGAGACGAGACTGAGCAAGAGCAAGACCTTGTCTCTACTAAAAATAGAAAGAAATTAGCTGGACAATTAAAAACATATAGAAAAAATTAGCCGGGCATGGTGGGAGGCTGAGGCAGGAGGATCACTTGAGCCCAGGAGTTTGAGGTTGCTGTGAGCTAGGCTGAAGCCACAATTCTCTAGCCTGGGCAACAGAATGAGACTCTGTCTCAAAAACAAACAAACAAACAAACAAACAAACGAAAAACCGTCGTCCTTGATTAATACAATAAGACCTTTAACATTTCTGCAGGTAGAAGTTGGGATGCTGTTTCACGTGGCACCTTGTTGTGGTCATCTGTGTGGAGTCAATTCATTACCACTACTTGGTTCTTTACACTCCTACTCCCCACCCCAAGAGTTCTCACAATCTCAGGCAACAGCAGCCTAGAGGGTGCAAACTGTCTAAGCGAATACAGTGTGTGTTCTATGCAACTTCAAGGAAATCTTCTCTTCCTACTAGTTGTCATCCAATATCCCATTATGTAGATATTCTAGAGTGGGCACTGGAGGCAAAAGTTTGGATTCAGTTGCCAGATTATACTTTCCTTAAGCACATCCTCTGACCATGGAGAAATAATATAGTGTGTGGAAAAAGCTCTGCGTCTGGAATCAGAAGTCTGTGTTTGAGACCTTAGTTCTGCTCTTTAGCTTTGTCACCTGGTACAGTCCCTTTGCTTTGCAGAGATTCAAGTTACTCACTTGTAAAATGGAGATAATAATACTTACCTTGCACACATCACACAGTGGCTGTCAGGCTGAAAGGAGTTAAAAAGTGTGAGTGGTTTGTAGTAAAGAAGATTTTAATGTCCGTTGCTCTGCGTTTGGAGTTTCTGCTGTCATAGCTGTTGTTGTGTCCAAGTGATTAGTTCTACTTTAGGATATGAATGAGTACAGTGGGTTAAAGGTAAGACTGTGATGTGGGGCTAGACCTGCCGTGCAGAAGATCTGAGGCCTTTGACTCCCGTCGGTGGATCATTCTTCTTTATATCATGGCTCTTCTCTTGGACACACTGTGGGTCACCCAACTCCCTTCCCTTCCCCTGCACCTGCTCCCTACCCCAGTCCTATGACTGTCCTGGGACTTTGTTCTTTTCTTTGCCCCTCACTCTCCAGCACTTTAGAATAGTGTTTGGAACATAGTAAGTGCTTAGTTTATATGTAATGAATGAACTCTGGAAAGAAAGGAGGGAGGAAGGAAATAAACAAGGAAGGAGGGAGGCAGGGAGGGAAGGAAAAAAAGGAAGAAATGAAGGAAGAAAGGAAGTCAGTCAAAATAAAACTTTGCTATGTTTATAAAAGCTTAATTTCATTAAGTGAATAGCCCAAGAATAAAAGAGGAAGGGGAAGAATTTTATGGAGACAGTCCTGATAAAGATATTTACAAGACTGAAGTTTTTTACTCCCTTATCCTCCAAAAGGAAGTCATAAATAGTTTTTGACAATAATCCTTACAAGTATTTTTAAACATTGAGCAGATGATGAGGATAATGTGCTTGAATTATCTAATAACACAATAACAGTATTCCAAAGTTATTTATAAAAATGTCATTGACTTAGTATTTCTTTCCTTCCCCTTCTCTCCCCTTTGGAAGGAGAGACTGAAGTTGTTGAGTTAGCAATTACATGGTAGTATGGGAAAATACCTTAAAAATTTTAGACTGAAACCATATGGTGAGATCTATCTGTCTATCTCTCTCTCCTTTCTTCCGTAATTTCCAGGGGAAAACATCTTAATGTTCTGGAATGGTAGGACAATATACTATATTAGAATACTTTATATGGATACTGTATATACATGTATATGGGGTGACGAACTATTCCATTTGCTCTTTTTTGTGAGTATCCTATAAGTTAAATCTCTATACTTTATGAACTCATTGTAGACCTTTTAAAGATCTAAAGAAAAATCCCGGTGGATTAGTCAAAGCATTAGATCACATAAAATTAAAATAGTTTTTGTAAGCCTTAAACTGGTGATATGATTTATAAAGCACTTGTGAGGAAGCTAGCTTTTATTGCAGATGACAAGAAATAAAATAGCACAGCAGTTAAAAAAATTACTTTGGTAACAGTTCCATTTACTAAATACAAGGTTAGCATCTCTAATCTGAGAATCTGATATCCAGAATGTTCCAAATCTGAAACTTTTTGAGTGCCGACATGGTGCCTCAGGTAGAAAATTCCACACCTAACCTCATGCCACTGGTCACAGTCAAACACCATCAAAACTTAGTTTCAGGCACAAAATTATTAGAAATATTGTATAAAATTACCTTCAGGTTATGTGTATAAGGTGTATATGAAACATAAATGAATTTCATGGTTAGATTTGGGTGTCATCCTCAAGATATCTCATTATGTACATGTAAATATTCCAAAATTCAAAACATTCAAAATCCAAAACACCTCTGGTCCCAAGCATTTCAGATAAGGGATATTCAACCTATAGTTAAAATCAATCAGAGTTATAAAGTCAGTTCCAAAGCAACTATAGTGCAATATTGGCTCCACATAGCCTGTGAGGCTTAGTGAAGTTATATGCATATTTTAGTATAAACCAAATTATCAGAAGTGTTATTAATAGGATAAAAGTTGTGTACATCAATCACTCAGATGAACCTATCACCAATAATATTAAATAAAGACTGTAGGTCTTTACACTGCCTACTTAATTGTTACATTATTTAGTTATGTTTTACCTTTTAACATTTTAAAGTGATTTATAAATTCATTCCTAGTGTGATAGATCATGTTGAATATTGAGCTGTGTTTATTTTTCTTCACTATATTGTAGTGCACACAGAAAGTCTGATAATAAGACAAAGGGACTCAATGCTATTCCAATTCAAACTAGACTCAGCTATGTGAGTTAAACAATAATCTCTGGGTTTTAAGAGTGAACTAATTCTATCCCTAACTATTGGTTATTGCTCTACTGAAAATAAGTTGTAATATAGTTGGGATAAAATATCCATCAATAAAGACCACCGTGATTTACATGGTAATGAAGACTGACTCTGAAATTGACAAGTTAAAAGTAAGCAAAAGTACTATTCCTGTAAATTTGCGTAGGCTAACTTAAAAACACATAGAAAAAGAGAAGAGAGAGTTTTGATATAGAAAGTTGTGGTTTTAGATTTACTAATTTTTTTCTAATGGCCAGAAGAACAGTTTAAGAACCAACTCTAATGTTATTATACAATATATTTAGGGAGAATTTATGGTATTGTAGATGTAAGGTTATCTTTTGAGTTAAATAGATAGCAGACATTGCTCTTTGGTTGATATCGACACTTTGCAAAGGAGAACGTTACAGAACAAGTCTTTCCATATGTTGTCCTGTCTATTTAGCATTATCCTAAGTGTCCTAGAGTTTCCTGTTCCTTTGGAGGGCTTATGTGTGAATGCCAAACAATGGTGACTGGAATTTTTATAGATTTGACTGATTGAGCTGGTTGTTGTTACAGGCAAACCCACAGTTATTTTAGAACGGTGGAGAAAGGGCACCAGTCCTGGGTTTAGTACTTAATTTCCTGTCTTGCTTATGCCACTCTTAAGCCGTATCCTTGGACTAATCATATAACCTTTCTGGTCTTGGTCCTCTGTAAAAGGAGGTGATTGGATCTGAATAGATCTCAGTTTAGGATCCTTGGAGGAGTGATGGGAAAATGGCACATTTTCAGGATTTAAAAAAATCTAATGAAAATACAACATAAAGTCACAATGTACACAAGCTAACTGTCCCTACCCGCGGGTACGTTATTCGCAGAACCTGGAGGAGGGAGCGGGAGTTGGATGGGACAAGAGACGCGAGAGATGGAGACAAGACAGTATTCTGATCAAATCTCATTTATTGAGCGTAAGGTCACAGCTTTTATAGACAAGTGAGAGGGGAATGCCCAGTCATAATGCAAATTAGGTGGAAAAAGGACTGACCAATCAGGAAGCATTTGAGGAGTTACAGCTTGCAGTTCTCAATTAGGTCCGGATATGTAAATGAGGCATCTAAAAGCATCCAATCAAAGGGATAGCAAATGAAAAGCCACGTCATTGGCTGTAAAGCAAAACTTATCATTCCTGGGAAACAGAAACTTAACTTCAGCTATGAGGGGGAGGGTAAGGCTCAGGCATAGGAAATCAAGGCTCTGGCCTGGCCTCTTGGCTCCGGACAGCTAACTATAACATTTCTTTGGTTTTGCTTTTGGTTGGGATTGTATAAACCCTTTTCCCCCTTTTGACAACACTGAATTATCTTATACTAATCACAAATTATGACTGGCAATAAATAGCTTTGTACTAATAAGAGTAGAACTACTATTACTAACTAAATGCAGTATGATTGTCAAACTCCAAACAATAGGACTCATGGGGGAGCTCTCTAAAACATGTCAAGTGTCCTTGACAGTAAAAAATCCAAAGTCCCTCTTACTATTTTTAGCTCAGTAATTTCAAAGTGATGTACCATTTATCATGGCAGCTAGATACCAAAATATTATTCTCACTTCACAGACACTATATATAAATTGTCAGGTAGCATCATTCATGAGAATAAACAAATGTTTTTGGAATAAATTAATTGATTGATGTATTAATAGTTGTACAGAATAATTTCTTAACTAGTACAATCTTTTTCTTTGTATCATTTGGTTATATGCCCATAGTTTACCATATTTGGGGTCAGTTGTACTGGATACCATCTACCTCATTGTAACTTTGGTCAATAATCCATTCTGCCTTATTTTTAAGGCCTCTCTAAAATTCATGAAAACAGGCAGGATGAATAAAAGAACTGGGTAAAACATAACCTTATCATCTGTCATTTTATAATACTTTGTAGAAATCACCAAGGAACAAACACTAGTTATTAAGTTCTTTGGGAGCACAGACAGGTTCTATTTGGGTGTTTATGCCTTCTGTGCTTATTTTAGTGCCTGGCATATAGACTATGTTTAATTACGCAGGACATTGGTAAATATCATGAACATTGGGATCAAGATTCTGGTATTAACTTCTTGTTCCCTTTTAGCCCTATAGACAATGTTCATTCATGAGATTATGATTAATAAGATGATTATGAATATTCATTGTATATCAAACCATATTTCCATATTAGAGGTTACAACTCAGTTAATTGTATTATTGGAATTAATGATGACTTCCATTGTTTTTTACGTTTTTGGTTCAACCATGTAACTACCCATGTCATCTCACCACTGAAATTACATTTATGATGAAAAACAACAGACTAAAAATGAGTCTCAAATTGGATAAAATACAATGGCTGATCTGATTGTGCGAAGTATTTATTTAGATATTTCTGCTTTACAAAATTTAAATGACATTTCAGTGGCCAATAACAATGAATTAGTGATTATAAATACTCTTTTGAGTTTTGGTTAGCTTAATATCAGGCTTGAATATCTTACTTATCTTATATACTTTTCTCAGTAATGTTAAGTTAAGCATTATTTTCCCTGTTTACAGATTAAGACACCGAGGCTTGGTTAGTTGAAATAACTTGCTCAAACTAGTAAGTAAAACTACTATTCATGCTCCATTTTTTCTGTTTTCAAAGTCCATGCTTCCTCAATATTCTTTATCACTCCAACTCAGTACTTTTTCATTTTGATATTTCAGTCACATGAAAGAATTTGAAATTTTTTTTGTAATGTCCTGATGTAGTTTTATTTGGTTGGGATTTTTTTTTTACTGATTTTTTTAGTTGAGTTAAGAAATTCAAAAGCATATTTGACAAAAGTAAATTAAGTGAATAGTAGCAAACTAATGATCACTGTTTAGAATATTTAGGTGTTAGAAAATATAATAGTTATTTATGATTGAATAACAGATAACTCAAAACTTTACTGGCTTAAAATAATAATAAGGACTTATTATTGCTCATGGTTTCTGTGGATTGGAAATTTAGGAGGAACTTGGTTGGACAGTTCTGGCTGATGGTCATCTGTGAGGTTGCATATCACCAGAAAGATGCAGTTGGATATTGGCCAGAGTTGCAGTCAAATGAAAGCCTGAATGGGGCGGGAAGGATCCACTTCCAAGACGACTTGCTTAGATGGCTGGCAAGTTGGTTCTGTTCCATGTGGGCCCCTCCTTATGGCACAGTGGGTGTCTTCTCCTAGAGTCAGTGATTTTGAGAGAACAAGGTAAAAGTTGCAATGCCCTTCATGACTTAGCCTTCGAAGTCACACACCATCACTTCTGCCATATTTTATTGGTGACACTCCCAAGCTCCGATTCACAATTTATTCACTATTCACACAAAGATTTGAATATCAGGGGACAGGGCTCATCATAGGCCATCATAGAGGCTGGCTACTGCAGATTCAAACACCGTATATATATAATTTTATAGATAATTTATATCAGTATCAACTCCTTAATTTCAAAGAGTGGGAAATAGAATCCAAGACTTATTCAAACTCATATAACCTTAGGGAAGGATCTGCCCGAAAATAAGTATTATACAATGTGTATAATATCTATTTCTTTCTTTAAAAACAATATTGGTGCTAAACTCATTAGCAGTTGGAGATTGAACTTGAATTGTCTCTAGTAGAGGTTCATTGTGAATTGGTTTAAGCTATCATTCCTTGGCCATTCACTTTT
This sequence comes from Lepilemur ruficaudatus, assembly GCA_963574885.1. Classification (NCBI taxonomy): domain Eukaryota; kingdom Metazoa; phylum Chordata; class Mammalia; order Primates; family Lepilemuridae; genus Lepilemur; species Lepilemur ruficaudatus. The sequence continues at coordinate 15,191 of CAUYRT010016774.1, forward strand.
GATGTGCAAGTGATTTTCTAAGGTAACGAGATTTTAGAACATAAATCTGGTCATTCACTCTGCTCAAAATGCTGCTATGGCTCCCCGTTTCAGTCAAAGTCAAAGTCTTTGTAGTGTCCCAGAAGGTCTTGCCTGAGCTGGCTCCTACCTCCTCCCTGACCTTCTCTCTAACTCCTCTCTCCTCCTTGTCTCTGCTCCAACCACCCTGGCCTCCTTGCTATTCCTGGAGCTTACCAGACTTACTCCTGCCTTAGGGTCTTTGCACTTGGCTCTTTCCTCTGTTTGAAATACGTTTTTATATATCCTCATGATTAACACCTCCCATCACTTAAGTCTTTCCTCAACTGTTACCTTTTCAATAAGGTCTACACCTGCAACCCAATTTAAAACCTCTGCCTACAACAGTGGACCTGAGATCTAATAGGTGCTCAAAAAATTGTGTTGTCGAAGGAAAGAATTACTAATGAAGGCATAAAGAGATGCTGATGCTGCTTCTTTTGGTCTCATCTGTTTGACTCATTTTTAGACACTGGTACTTGCAAAGCATCCCTAAAGATGGAAATCAAGTGTGAGTGTGCTTTATTTCTGTGGAAGAGGTCCTGTCATTTAGAAATCAGCACTGTTTCCATTCCTGTATATTTATAGAGTTCCAACATAAAAAAAGAACATAAGAAAACAACTTCTACTAAGGTGTATTATAGGAGACAGGTTGATATTACTTAAAGGAGGAAATTAATTGAACCATTTCTATAGACATTAGACAAATTGTTTCACTCTGAGTTAAAAAGCAGCTTGGGAGTATTAAAGTATAGGGTGCCTGCATGCATTTTATGATGGTCTTAGCTTATGACCTTATATTGCTTTTATTTCTCTATTAAATCAAGATATATCTTATTGAGGCTGCCATCCCACATGACACAGCATGGTTCATTTTGGTGCCAGTGGGCAGAATTATCTCTGGGAAAGGCGTATCTGTCTTTAACATACACGTAGTGTGGATAGCTGGGGTTTCAGTTGGCAAGGACCTCCATGGAGTGGGAACAGAGTGCATTGGCCCTCACCATGTAGACAGTGCTTTGCTGAGCTCCTGGTCTCTCTAATCCTAAAGCTGTGTCTTACATCTCAAGTGCCTTTGAGTTGGCTTTCTTTTAATAATGATGAGACTCAAACCCAGTTTCAGCTCATGTCTTCCCCAAATTCTCTTGTAACCCAAAGTCTGGGCATCCTTATGCAGGTAACTGGGACTGGGCATGCAGTGTGTGGTCCAAAGATGGCAAAACTAACTAGTTCACACAGAACTTCCATCTACAGCCTTCTCTTTTCTGACACATTATTGTACTCAAGCCCAGGAGAGTCACAAATAACCACAAGTAAGAGGACCGTGCCATGCGTGACTATTTCAGTAGTATGCAGAAGAGGTGGCTTGCTAACTCTAGCCCACGGTTCACGGATTACATGAACATGCAAATGTGAATGTCCATGTTTGGTTATCTTTTCTAAAATCTGCCTCTAAGGTTGGCTATCACCCAGCTTCTCTTAATGGGCATTTATGATTTTGTTGGAATTTTTTAATAAATTGTATACATTTGTCAAAATGCATTATAAATCCATTTATATTTTTCTTACTTGTTTAATATCTTGGAATTTATGAGACCTAGAATTATTTCGTGCTGTATGAAGGCATATTTCTAATTATCTCTTGTAAATGGAGTGATTAGGGTTATACTCATCTATGCATCTTGCTAAGATTAAAATCACTGGAAACTGATTCTTAATTGTGGTAATAGAAATAACAAAATGTAAGCAAAATGCTAAATTATGTAGGGATAATTAAATGATAAAAATATTATAAGAGTTTTATATTTGCAAAAAAGAGGTAATGTCTAGATAAAATATGCAGTTTTCAAAGCCTATTTTTAGACTGCTATCACTCTGAAATGAGGATAGTATAATAAAATAATAATATAATTGTCTCATGTTGGTAGGCAGACGACACTGGCAAAGGTGTGTAGGGAAAGCATATTGTTAACATTTGAAAGTTGGTTTTTAGTTTCTTTTGTCTTTTTCTTTGTCTTAACTTTTTTCTGCAGCTTTAAGAAGTAGAGAATTATAGATAATGTTATGTCTATTCTTCAGATAAGACATCTATTTTACATTTTAGATATTGAACATTTTTTGCATTTTATTATCAGAGACAATTGCTTGGAAACAGAGTCTTTGTTTCATAAGAGGTTAGCTGCTTCCACTTGAAATCACAATCCTTTGTGATATTAAAATTAGCTCCTTAGCAGGAGTTATGATGTCACCAAGGTGCAGAAGAAGCAGTAGCAAGTGGATCAATCCTTAGGAAACAAAGATCCTGTTTTCATGCAAATATCTTTAGTGATTAGAAAAGAAAAAAAAAAGAAAAGAAACCCTGAGCATGGGTAAAAGAGCTATTGGTGCTATGCTACGTTTTGAGAGAAATTGCTGAAAGCTATTTAGCCATGCTAACTGGTGACCTTTACAGTTCTCTCAAGGTTAATGGGGTCCAGGAAAATGGTAATGTAATAATTTGGGTTTCTTGGATGTCCCACTGACTTGTATGCCCCTTAGATTTGCTAGGATTGTAGGGTGGAGGAGGGTAGTACTGATTATAAAATGTCTTTGGAATCCCTCTATCCTAATTCTAAGCTTCTTTCCACATAAAATTGTGATAAATATTTAGGAAAGATGACATCAGTAGGAAAGTGTACACATTTTCCCTTTATTCAATTTAAGTGGGAAGCTACAATTGGTAGCCCAAATATAAAATAGTAAAGGATATTATTATAGGAAGCCTGTCATGTAATATTACAGCTCAAGGTCTAAGATATTCTTAACCAGGGAACCGCAAAAGTTAGGGATTCAGTAGGACCATGTTGAAATATGTACCTTAAAGGTCACCCATGGGCAAAGGGAAGCTGTCCCCTCTTCAGCCATACATCCAGGGAGGACAAGCCAGACATTGGTCTGTGTGACTGTTTGCAGGGCTGCCGGAATGAAGTGGCTGCTAGTTCTTTGCAGGAGGACCCCGCTGGCGGCATGCTAGGCAGGGCTGCCTTTAAGGAGCTCTTGAGAGGCCAAGTGTTTTGGTGTTATCAAGAGGGGTTCATTACACCGAGGGAATCAATTTAGAATGACTTTAATGGGATTGGGAGTCAAACTGCAGTATAGCCCTATGACAAAGAGAATTTAAAGTACCCTGTATTTATTATGCCTTTCTCTCTTTAATTATGTCTGTCTTTAATATTCTAGCGTTAGCTCCTTTAATGTTTTTCTTCTCCACGTTTTTGGCATTTTTATGATTTGCAGTTCCATTCTAAATGGGCACATGTCATAATGTCATCTAATTCCATTGAGAAAAATGTCCCTGTTTCCTGTGGCTTTTGGCCAAGACATACTATTACTTTTGATTTCTTATTTTTTTTTCACAGATTATGTAGCCTGTGCAATATAAAGGAAAAGATTCTTTCCAATCTGAGAAAGATATTTAATGCTTTTTTTTGTTTGCAATCTCCTTGGGGGCATAGGTGATGTCTCTTACAGTTACATTCTTAATACCTAATACAGTGCCTGGCTTGTATTAGCAATGGAGGTTGCTTAGTAAATGTTGGTTGAGTGAATGAGTCAATGAATGATATTAGCATCCAGATTATTCTTAATATTAATATAAAAGGTTTTTGCTCTCCACTGACCAGGTTGAGAGGGTGCAGCACTTTTGGGGTATAACAAGTATCATAACGTGGTAGACTGGAATCAAAGTCTAAATGTTTTCACTTTTTTTGACTATTCCTTGATATTTTCCCACCTTTCATTCATTTGTTTATTTATTAAATTGTCAAAATAAGGCCCCTACTATGTGCAAATTGCTGTATTACATGTCCCCCCCTCTTACCTTCTTCTTGCCTGTTCTTTTTTTTTTTTACTTCTTCTTCCTCCTTCTGATTTATTTATACTCTTAACCCATCTTTCCATCCCCTTATCCTGTCCATTCTTTCCATTTCCATTCCTTGTGTTCCTTTAGTGCTCACTGTTTTTACTTTCAGTCTTCTGCATATATATTTCTTATGCTCTCCTTTCTGAAATATAGCAAATCATCTCCCTGTATACCTCATCTTTCTCTTTTCCTTCCTTTCCGTCTCTGTAAAGTGCAAAGACACAGAGACATAGTCATGGACGAAATCATTCCAGACTTTTCATCTTCATTTCCAAACTGTGCTCAGCTTTGTTTATAACAACCACTTGTTCAGTCTGTTCCATTACCTTCATATAAGACCATGGCCTAAGGGATAAACTGTCCTTTAAAAAATATTTGTTAAAAATAAAAGAGACTATCCCCTGATTTTTCTTGGTAACCCACCTTTTGAGTCCTTGCTCTGAGTGGAGACTTCAGTTTCCTCTCTATTTCTGTTGTTCTCTGTTTTATATGCAGATGGCAAGAAAGAAAACAATAGAATGCGATCAGGATACAAGTTGGTTTACAATAGAACCAAAAGGATGGAACAAAATACGGTTGTGAAATAGAGGAAATGCTGTAAGCCATTCTTAAAATTCTGATCTCATTATTTATTCATATTATTATAACCTAGATACCATATTAGTGACTCGGGATTTGACAGTGAATGAGACTCAGATCCTGCCGAAAGGAGATACCAATACTCCGTTGCAGTGTGATGATAGAGCTGTAAGAACAGCACCCAACCTGAAACTTGGAAGGATCAGGATTTGCTCCTTGGCAGAAGTGACAGTAAAGCTGAGTCAAGAAGGATAATTTGACAGTAACCAGGGAACGTGGTAGAAGGCAGCAATTCATGCCTAGCAGTTGGCAGGAATGACAGAGAGAAATCAGAAAAGTCTTACTGGCTATGCTGAGGAGGAGGGACCTCATTCTGAAGGCCATGGGGAGCTACTGAAGGGTTTTAACCAGGGGAGTGACATTGTGGGGAGACACTCTGGTAATATCATGGAGAATGCATGGAGTAAAATCACAGACGGAGAGACAGTCAAGAGTTGCTGCAGTAATCAAAGTGAGAGATGGCGCTGGCCGTCCCTAAGGTGGTGGTGGTGACGATGGATATAAGTGATGAAGTCAGGGTGTGTATAAAGAGCCTAGATGGACAGGCCATGCTGATACAGTGGAAGCAAGAGACGAAGGGGGAGCGGGGGTTGAGGATGGCATTCGGTCTCCTGGGTTCTGAGGAAAGGTACTATTTCTGAAGAGTCGTCTCAGTTGTCTTTGATCTTTAAGTGCAGGCTAGTGTTCCTAAAAGCTTCCAGATTGACATCCCTGAAGACTAATGCCATCTTCTGTTTCATCACAGTGAACAGCAAAGCTGACTGATGAAGGCACTCTCATCTGTTTGCAGAAATCCTGCACAGCAAGAGCAGGACCACAGAGGGTTGTAGGCAAATCCATAAGTTGTTGAACTGTTAGGACTGAATTGAATGTTGTCAAATGAAAGGTTAAAATATATTTCTTACTGGCTCTTATGGATGAGTTCAGTCACAATAGTTGTAGCAGGGTATGTGTGTGGGGCGTACACATGTGTGTTGATATGTGTGTGCATTCACGTGTATGTGTGTTGTGTGTGTTTGTGCAGATAACGTTTCTTCCAGATCCCCCATCACTGGAAGGGTCTTCTTTAATGCCTCTGAGATGAGATACGTAGGAACTAGGAACTGCAGAGGAGCCATTAACTCCTCTTCCACGAAAGTTGTCGGTTGAAATGATTTTTATCCCTGCCTAAAGTCTCGACTAAATTTGAACTGGTGACTTTAAAGTGAGTGACTCCATGCCCATTACCATACCCCTCAGATATGTAATCTACTTTAAAGATACATTTTAAATAGCCTACTGTGGAAAATGTAGTTAGCAAGCTCAGAGATATGCTTACGTTTAACAACTCTCAGAAATGCACTTACAGATTTTTTTAAAGTCTTTGCAGAGAGTATAATGCGAAAGAAAGAGATGATTCACTTTATTAGAGCAATTAAAACATTGGCTCCTGTTTTCATCTATCATACTTATGAAAAAAAATATATTAGAGAAAAAGTGATATTTACCTGGAGATAAAATTTAAAATATAAGGAAGCTAAAAGTCCATTTTTCTGAAAGAAGTAACTAAAAATCTGCTATAGGTTATAATTCAGGCAGATCCTCATCATTATGGACCAGGAGCTGGAGTGAGATCATAGTGGAACAGGAGCCAGAGTGAGCGCAATCTCTACCCAATATTTTTTGAGGCACAAACGTAGCCAGAAGTGAGTCATTCAACAGGGTACCTCAGAGGTGGAGGGTCTTGGATATAAATGGACAAGACTGCGGTACAGGAAAATCCATCACCTTAACCTTGGATCTGCCCTCATCATCTCCCGGTGAGTTCAAAGAAATCAACTTGTCTGATTCCGTTCTGTGCCTTACGCCAGGTCCACACTGCCGGGGGATGCTTCAGGTGACTCAGAGATGGCTCTTAAATCCGACTATCTCTGTTCCTAAACTCCAATAATAGAACCTTCCCTTCTTGGATTGCATATATGTTATATAAAAGTAGCATGGGAAATGATTAATATATGTATACTTTGCTCATTGCATTTCCCTGAGAAAGGGCAGAGAGAACTGAAGACTTTGGTTCTACCATAGAAAGGTAGGAGAAGGAGGGAGAAGGGGAGGGAGGAGGGCTTTCCCTCACCTTTTTGTTTATGCAACATGTGTTGGCATGGGACACCAGGAAGAGTGTGGGGCTTAGAGAAATGCAGGCTTAGTTTTCTGGGGCTATGTGTACTACTTTGTAGAGTTGTTTAAAGGGTGAATAAAATCTTTCATACATTCATTTATTCATCAATTATTTATTGACTTTTTACTAATTACTAAAGATCCAAGAGTGAACAATAAAGTTCTTACTTTCATGGAACTTACATTCTGATTGATAGAGTTAAACCTAGTAAACAATTGAACAAATAAATACATGAAATGTTAATGGGTGGGTGACAAAACAAAGTAAGGAGTTGAGGGGGGCCAAATAAATGGAGGTGATATTTTAGGTGTGGTGATTAGAGGAAGCCTCTTTGATATGGGAAATGACATTGTGTAGTGACCTGCTGATTGCAGATGCATCAGGAAGCCTCATGGAGTTAGCACTTAATCAATGGTAACTGTTGTTATAATCACTGTCATTGTTCTTGGTAATAATAGTGTACATTAAGCCTGCATGCTGTTTGTAAATTTGGTGAGCCTGTAAAGTATTATAGGGATTGGGTTTTAGAGCATACTTATAATGAAATTCAATATCTGTGTAGATAAAGAATTTTTATTTTCAGTTACAATTTAATTTTGAGGATGGCTAATAATGTTTAAAGGAAAATCAACAAAAGCTGAGTGTTTTGTGTGGTTAAATATCTTGCTATTTTTCCCCCATTAATACAATTAAACAAACATTTCTTGACCACTTATTTTGCGTCAGGCACTACGCCGGGCACTGGGGAACAAAAAATGTTAAAATATAGTCTTTGCCCTCAGGGAGCTTGTAATCGTATTTCCCCCTAATAATTCAGGACTCTTGCAGCATTTGTTTTAATAGAACCTGAAGGAGGGATTCATATGCTGACAAGGCTCTGAGAGTATAGGAAAAACAAATTGCTAACTTTGAGTGTTAACTTTGATGTTTGTTTAGTTTTATAAAATATGTAAGAGGCATTTCCATTAGTGAATAAGACTTTCAAAAAGCTTTCAGAATCTTATGTCACAAGTAGTTAAATATCGCTAAAGGGGAGTCACAAAGACTGACAGCTTGGAAGCTTAAGCACCGTATGTGGTTTAGGATGTGCGGCCAAGGTGAAGCCCCTGTTCCCATCTTGTTTGAAGTCATGCAGGTCCGCCTGATTCATTTGGTCTGAAAAATCCAGACTACGTGGGAATCCAAAATCAACTTGGCAGCCCTCTATTAGTCTTTGGCGTTTGAAAGCAGAATATCACACACTGTATGGGGAAGGTCAGGGATGAAAATCACAGCCCAGGCATATCCCAATGTTGGAATGAAGTGGAACTTGGCTAAAGTGGTTTTATACCAGAGAAACACATGGAGCATGTTGAGTAGCACAAGTAAAACAATACCTGGAAATTGCTTTCTAGAGACAGTTTATGCTCGTTTGCAGAATCTATACTTTACATTGAGACCAGACATGGCACCTACTCAGAGGAGCTACCCTGACATAGCCATGGCTTTTCACACTTGGTCTCCTTCCCTGCTTCTTGTCCTTCAGAGGAATAGTCTTCTCTTCTCTCTTCTCTTCTCTACTCTTCTCTTCTCTTCTCTATCCTATCCTACTCTGCTATAGGGAACTCTAGTTCCCTATTAGGTATGTATTTACTTCTTCATTGGCTACCTCCCCCATCAGATGTGAAAATCTCATGAAGGTAGGGACTCTGTCTTGTTCACCTGCTCATGCAATGCTTGGCCCTGAGTAGGTGCGGAGCAGGCCATGTACTGAATTGATGAGTTTTAGCAATGAAGGATGTTACAGCGGCAGCAACACAACCACCACTACTCTTGGGATTCAAGAAAGCTTGGTTTAGGACAGTCAAAGCCCTGTAAATCAGAGCAAGTCTTCTTTGTTTGTTCAGATGCGGAGTGTTGGTGCTCTTTATAGGACTGCATGAAATGCAATACAGTACAGTTGACCCTTGAATAATGCAAAGGTTGGGGCACTGACCCCCTGCATAGTGGAAAGTCCATGTATGACTTTTGACTCCCCCAAAACTTTAAGTACTAATAGGCTACTGTTCACTTGTAGCCTTAGCAATAACATAGTCGATTAACACATATTTTGTATGTTATATGTATCATATACTGTATTCTTACAATAAAGTAAGCTAAAGAGAGTTATTTAAAAAATCATAAGGAAGAGAAAATGTAGTTACTGTTCATTAATTGGAAGTGGTTTATCACGAAGGTCTTCATCCTCATTGTCTTCATGTTGAGTAGGCTGAGGTGGAGGAGGAAGAGGAGGAGTTGGTCTTGCTGTTTCAGGGGTGGCAGAAGTAGGACAAAATTCACTTATAAGTAGAGCCATGCTGTTCAAACCTGTGTTGTTCGAGGTTCATTTGTACATGAAATTAACTTTTTAATTATTTTAGTAAACTTTATGATACAAAAAAATGGTACTGTGTCCAAAATGTTAAAAAAAAACAACATATAGATGAGGCTAATAGTTGTTTGCATTGTTTGTTCTTTAAATATGCATATTTTTTACCTTTTAAAACAATTTATTTTTGAAATTTGGATAATGGGTGCTCTTATTTAACTCTAACAATAGATTCATTAATTCATATTTCAAAAAATACATGTTCTGGGGTACACATTGATTAATATCCACTGTTCTAGAAACATCATCTTTGCCCATCATGCCATCCCTTCACTGTCACCACTGTCAAAATCTGAATAGTTTGACCCATGAGTAGACACATGTTGGAAAAATTTCTGATGACATTCCTTTGTGAGTCCAGATAATTTTTTGACTGTGGGGAATTGTTGGATATAACACAGAATTTCTCAGTGCTGCTATAGATTATTATGTAGCTTGTTAGTCATCTACATTTCAACCAAGAGACATTATAAAAGGCTCAGAATATCCCCCCCTAAACACACACTATTCATCTAGGCTAAAGCCAAGCCACTCTTTTCAGAACGTAAATATCAGGAAATTGTTCAAACATCCCAGTGATGAGGGATACAGAGGGACATTCTTCTCACCAACCCTTTCCGGTGGAAAGTGCCTTGTAAACACCTACCACTGAGGCATAGGTCAAAGCCCATGAAAACCAAGTCATACTGCCTAGACACAGAAAGCTTCAGGAACACACTTTTTGTCTGAATATGAAGGAAAGTGTGAGCCATTGCTGAGCTGTTGGACAGAAGTGAATGATGAGTACGCATCAGATTGGGCAATTATGTGAAGGCAATCTGGTGCTATATTTAAATGCACACACAGTATCAAAGATTTGGGTTGGGTTTTTTGATTGATGGAGTCCTAGAAAGCCTATTTTCACCCACTGGTTGGTGATTTTAACTGGAGAAAAGGTGATGCATTAGATAAATTTATAAATCTCCCTTTTGGAATAAAAAGATACTCATGTCTGATGTTTAGTTTTGTCATATGACACATTACCCACTGCCCCATTTTCAGATGAGTAATTAAATACAAACAATAGACATTTGTACTTGTGTGTGCAAGAAGGGCTCTACCTGCAACATCTTCCTTTCAGTTCTCATGATAGAAGTGTGATCGTTGCAATTCCAATTAAATGCCTATGACTGTCATGTACTTGTAGCCATCTATGTTAGTGGAATAGAAAAGTCAAAGCACTCCAGAAATGCACATGAGGCTCTTTCTTTTCCTTTTGGTACATGTATTTTCTCATTCAGTTTTGTCTGCGTAATTATTTATGATAGACATTCTCCTTGAGGATGTGGTAAGTTACTGGTGTTAAAAGGGAAGGAAGTCTGGAAGTATCCGATGCTGCTGTCTGAAAGGCATGGCTCATCTAGGAAGACACCCAGAGTAGCACTTGAAGGTACCACAATCTAGGCCATAAATATGGGATTACCGAACCCGTAGAGTTACCCCAAAAGCAGAGCCAAGTCTCACTGAATATTCACGCCATCGTTTCAGAATCCACTTGTCCTGAGGGATATGGTTCTCAAATAGAAGGACAGAAACTAAAAATGAGTTCATAGTAAATGCTAGCTGGACAGGGTGGCTGAAGGAGCCCATGGAGCAGGCAGGAAGAGGGAGGCAGTGAGTTTTCATGCTGAGTTCCTGTGTCCACCAGCAACATACCCTGAGTGTTGAAAGTTAAAGTAAGGAGAGCAACTGGCAAGTATGAGGGATCATGGACAGAAGTCAAGGAGAGATGAAAAATCGTCTTTTACCAGATAGTCCAAAAGTTTCTACAATGATTATGGAATACCTAAATCCTGGTGTTAAGTAATTTCTCCCCCTCAATTCTCTTATTCAGTGTGACTAGAAAGCAAGGATACTGATGATCACATATGGCTTTTGGACTTAGTAAGTAAAGTAATAGTATTATTGATTATGCAAGTCTGGATGTGCTTTTATTTTGGTCCAGTTGTGTCCTCTCTAGTGAGGCTTAACTATGCAGCACCTTAGTTTTAGTTCCCATGGAAACAGGCTCCAAGAAAAAGATTCAAAGGTAAGCAGTTTATTTGGGAGGTGATCTCAGTAGAAACGTAAGGAAGTAAGACAGAGAAGGGAAGGCATCCAATAAGAGATTTTGTTACAAGTAAGTTACCACCATGAAGAACGAGCTCAGTCTTGCGTGAAAACTCTGGGACGCCTCAAAGTGATGTGACCAAAGGGTGGAAAGATGGTATATTTGTGTACCAACTCTGTCACTCATTGGTTAGAGCTTTAGTAAGGGATCGATTCCCTGGCACATCTCTGTAAGGTGTAAGCAGGCAGGAAAACCATCATGGTGTCCAGAAAATGCCTTCTAGCAAAAAAATGCAGACGGTGGCAGTTGAGCCAGCCTGCATTGAATTGGAAAGGGAGAAGGGATACAGGTGGGACACTAACAACCTCTGCTGTACACAGAGGGTGACTTTGCTAACTGTTCTGGACTTAAGCTCACAGGGCAGAAAATGGTAGAAAGGGAATGAGTACCCTCATCAAACTCTTAACTTGGACTCCTCTACTGGGTCTAGATGGGAAACTTAGCTGAAATCCTCAGCATCTCTTCATTGCCTTCTTCTCCTGAAATTAGATTTCCCCTCATGGAGGAAGTAGGATTGTAATGGGATCACGCCCCTTATTAAAGCACACACACACACTCAGACATTCCAAATCTTTAGCACTGGAGAGATACTTCCAAGCAAGAAGGGGGAAGCTGGGCCAGGCAGCAGCAATGATTGTTCTCCCCTTGGAGAGTCACTGGTGCCACTAGCATTCTGCTCCTTCATGGGTTGGTGGCTTTTCTTTAAACTGGAGGATGCATGGATGCATATGCCCTCTCCTTAGCACTGCTATGTTAGAGAAAGGATATAAAATTTTAAATGCAAAATCAGCTACAAAAGTGAATATTTGTTTGAAATGAGAAAGGAGATCACAATGAATTTTAAATTTAACAAAACTTACAAATATCACAACATTTTAAAACTCCAGAAAAATAACAAAATTTTAATTAGCTGTCTGACACTCTTCTATAAAACATTTTTCCCTATTTTTTTTTTTTTTGGCTACATGCACTTTGATTGCCTCTTCATATGACAACAAAGATGTTGTAATATTATTTTCTATAGAGAGAATAGAAAGGTAATTTAGTCTTTCCTCCAGTATGTTGATTGGAATTTGTTTTGTATTACTGATGGCTTTTAAAGCCGCCTTTTAATTCTACTACTCATTATTGGCAATGTTATGTAAATTTTTAGGATTGTTGTCAAATTTTTGGAAAAATTCTACCAAGCTTCTTTCATGTATGAGCTGTGAGATTTAGAAGAATTTTTTAGACAGTCATCTGGTTTCATGCATTTCAAACCTTCTCTCCCTTCTATGACCACATATGTTCAGTGCAAAGCCCCCACAGTTCATGTTTACATCTCTATACAATTTTTGGCTTTGCATTCTCAGACATGGACTAGTGGTTGATGGAGTGGTAGAAGCATTCCTGCAAGTTATTCTTACATGGGGATGACTGACAATAACTTAACTATATGTGATTGTGAACCATGTAAATATAAACTACTAAACCCAAATTCAACATATTGACCACTCAGCTGTCCCTTGGCCAAATTCTAAGAGTGCCCATGGCCACACGTAGGTCACCCCAACCAGGGAGAGGTTTATGGAGAAAAAGCCAGAGATCAATTGTGGCTAAAATATCTTGCTTTAGGAAAATGTCACCAAAATATATTAATACAACCATGTGTACACAAGGCCTTGGGAGGGGCCTCCATAATGGGGTACCTGAAGTTTAGACTCCTTCAGTTTTGTGTTCAAACTTCCTTTGACTACAACATGGTTTTTAGAAGCTGTCATGGTCTGTACCTATTTAACATCTTATCTAGGAGATCTATGTTGTAGCTCTCGAGGAATGGTACACATTTGCATGGATCTCACTTTGCCCTAGTCCTTTGCTTTTCAGTTCCTTGCCTATCTCTGTGTGGCAGATATTATCTACATTGGCAGCCCCTCTGTATCCAACCTGACTGTTCTGGATCAAGTTTAAGGTAAAGATTTGAATACTTTGACCCTCTAAGAGCTTTGCTGTCCTCAGTGCCCTTCCCGTGAATGGTAAGATTATGGTAGTTGATGGGTGACATCAGACAAATGGTTTCCAAGCAAGACTTGACCACTCTGTCCTTCCACAATATAGAAGAGGTGAGTTTTATACCATTTCACCCAATGGAAAAGAAATATCTTAACTGAAAATGAAAATCATATTATCAATATCAAAGATAGAAAGGTGGGGAAGATTAGTCCAGCCTAGGGACATATAAAGCCATTTACTGGAATTCAGTCGTCAGGGGAGCCACATTGCCTTTAAAATGTTCAGAGAAACCTTGTACCACCTCTTCCTTCTCCAGCCTGGATCTGAGGGTGAAGTTTCCAGCATATTACTCCGAGTTTCATTGGCTGACTTCTTCCAATGTGCGGAGGTTCTTTGAGGAAGACACACCTGGTAGCTAAAGAATTCCTTTGCTAAATATTCTTACCTGTGGGGTGGGGAAAAACTGGAAGGTGATTTATTAAGCTGTTCAAAAGAACTTCCTGCCCCACCCCACCCACCTCTGATACTTATAAACATGTTTTGAAGTTCAGAGTTATTCACAGACTCTCTCCAACTGAACAAGTTAGGTTTTGTAAAAGTAGCCTAGGGATGGGGACCTGCCACAAAGGGCTTCCGTGCTGGCAAACCGCGATTCTGCAGCCAGAGCTTTCCTTTTGCCTGTGAGGAGGCCATTGTAATAATAAGGAATAATACTTCCATACACTGGTGATTTGTATGAAATTATTCTTGAGTTTAGTATTTAATAAAGAATATTCAGAAATAGGCAAGTAAAAAATGTCATTGATGTCACAGATGAAGAAGCTACATATATGTATTAATGGGATTCATTCACTGGTTTATGGACCTAAACTTCTCCTGGGACTCCACAAATCCACAGGCATGCAGACCCCTCCCCCTTTGACAGGAATGCAGATGAGTCACCAAATATCTGTGACTAGCCCAGGATTATGCAAATAATTCTCCCTCCCATGGGCTCAGTAAGGGATTCTCTTCTGTAGCATATAGCCTAGAAAATTTTTGAGTGCAGACAGCCCAGAGATTTTCAGCAATGTTGGTTGGTTGTGCTTTCGCTGAGCAGACTTTTTATAGACACCTGGGCCATCCTCACTGCACAAAGAATCTTTGTCAACATTTCTTCTAGTCAGCACTTTCCCATTATAGGAATGGTTAAAATTATCAGGTGTTGTCCCCTAAACAGATGTTTGTTCCTGCCAAAACATTGTAAAAAGCATCCATATTGGAGATGTTAGAGAAACAAATACTTGCAACTGAAATATGTACTCTGCTTGTTAAGCCTTTGCCAAAAAAAAAACAAAAAAAACAGAAAAAAACACAAAAACCTTTATGTGTAGGGAGATATTTTGCATGACGCTATTGTCAGCCAGTGTGGGCAGATCATTCTCTAAGTGTAGTGTGGATACAGTTTGGGGATTAGAAGATCTTAAAGTGATCGTAAGGATTTATTTTGAGCTCTTAGTTCTTCAAAAGAAAAAAATATATACAGAAGAGTATATTCCTGCCAGGGCCTCCCAGAAACCTGGGCATATTAATAGCTCTTGTTTCTTTTGTTTCAAGAAACAAAGCATGAGATTTGCTTGAATCCTACACATGGAAGGCTCTAAATGTAGTCATGTTCTTTGGTTATTTATAGCCCATGAGCCTCCACCTACCCTCCCTTCTTATTATCTTTCCGCCCCCCTCTCCCAGCACTATGACCCTATATTTAGATCTGAAGCGTCATCTTCTGTGACCACAGCAAGGTTGTGCCTCCGAGAAGGATGGCAGTGTATAAGGTTATTTCACTGAATGGAGGAGATATCCATTTGGGACATTTTCACCTTCTGGGAGATAAGGCTTTGCTCTATGGAAGAAACCCAATTAGCAGGCAGGTTCTCTTTGATGTCATTTTATAGAAGGAAGCATTTTTATAATAACCTGGTATGCATTGCAAAAAAAAAAATGGCTGTCATATATTACTAACTTTTTGGAGTAGATTCTTAGAGTTTATATCTATATTATATGTATATATAATATATATATACACACACATATATCTCTACAGGAAAGGTATCATTTTATTCACATTTGGTTAAAATAAAAAATTCTAGTTTAACAACAACAACATCAACAAAACTTTTAACCCAGAAAGATCTTTGATACCTGCTTTTGAAAAAGGAAATAAATATTTGAAGATATAACAGGGAATTACCAAAAAAAAAAAAATCAGTACCCCTGTGTTTGATACTAATTCTAAATATATGCTAAGCACACTTCATTAATTATTTCATTTAATCACCATGTTACATATCAGGTAGGTAGTAAGTAGCATTCCCACTTTACAGATAAGAAAGCTGAAGGTTAGAGAGTGAAAAACCCTATTCAAGGTCACTGAGCTAGTCAGGTTTCAAATTTAGATGGTCTGACTCCTGGGCTAGAGCTTTTAACCATTATCCTGATTGTCCATAGACATAATTCACTGGTGATTCATGACATCTTGTGTGTGAAGATAAGATTGTTGATGGTTGTGACCTAAGCAGCTGCAGTTGCTGAAAAAGCCAGTGCCATGATGTCACCTTTTATATGCGCAGAGTCCTTATTGCTCATTAAACTCTAGATCTTGATTCAGAAATAGCAGAAAGAGCCTATTTGTCTATTGCTTATTGTGGAGTGGATTCTCCCTTACTGTTCTCTTGTTTCTGAAAGCCAAACAGTCATAGGACTGAAAAGATTGAGTTTGGAAGCAAAGAATGGTTGTAAATAAGGTGTTCTTCTACTATCTACTGTTTCATTCTTTTAGAGTAATTTTCTTTCATTCTCATTTCTCCTTTGTGGCTTTGTAAAACCACAAGCTCTGCAGAAATTGCTCTTTTCACTCTCCAGTTGCCCCCCCCATCCATGAGTACCATTTTGGGATGGGCAGGTGCTGTCTGTATGGGAGGAATGGTGAGGGATACATTCCAGGCAAGACAGTGTTTTCACTGCTTTACTTATGGGGAGAAAAAAAGCAAAGAGTGGGAGATAAGCTCTCAGGTCTGCTGTTTAGACTAGCATATCGTTGCCTATCTAGAACGAATAACTTTTGACTGGTTTCTACTCAGATTTAAAAACATACTTTTTTCTTAGAAAATACCCAACTTATGCTTGAGTGTTTCTATCCAGTGAAAGGGAATGCTGTAGTGTTTGTATCAAAGAACATACATGTCATTATTTTCTTCTTTTTCTTAAAGTGGCATTGGGTGCAGCTAAGCTGTTTACAGATTTGATGTCACATTTTTGCGTTTAAAAATTGCCCATCTTTAAAAAGGGGGGAAAAGAGTCCTGGCATTTTGGGGAAAGATTTTCTCTGAAGGAGGGAGGAGAAAAATATGGAGAATAATGAATTCATCAAGCTGAAAATGCACGAAGCAGCGAAGCGCTCAGGCTTCAATACATGGCAAATGGAAAGAGAGCTCCCATTACTGTCGAGATGCACAGACACAGCCCCGCTAATCGCTTGGTCATGCTTGGGAGACACTAAGTCATCACAGGCCATGACATGGTGAGAACAGGGTGCCCGGGGTTTGTTGTAAGAAAAAATTGTTTATTTAACATCCATAACCAGCGGCACTCCTTCTCCGACCCTCATCCTCAGATGACAAGTCTTGGTTGGGAAAACGCTTGCGTGTGTGTGTGTGTGTGTTTAACTCTTTAGGTTCAACACAATTGGAGATCATATGGGAGGTAAAAATTATAGAGTAAGTGATCATTTGAACCACGAGATTAATTTTTTATTTATTTCCACAATTTGTTGTCTATTCTATGTGTAATTAAGCAGCATTACATATAGAATAATAGAAGTTAACGTTTATTGAACGGTTGTTTGGTGCTAAGGGCTGTTTTGAGTTATTTACGTGTATTACTTGATTGACTCCTCATGACAGTGCTATGAAATAGGCTACCCTTATTGTCTCCATTTTACAAAAGATAAGTAGCCTGTCCAATGTCACAGAGCTAATGAATAGTGGAGCCAAGTTTGAAACTGAGATTGTCTGACTCCAAAGCCTGTACTAGTGACCATTGTGCCTTGTATTAGATTATGTCCTTTGAGAAATCCAGTGAAACCGAGGACAAGTTAGTTGAAGACACAAAGTATAGTTTTTCATTCTTTCCACTTATATTTTATTGAGTATTGCACGTATGGTGGAGTGGAAAGCCAGATATACACATAACTCCCGTGTAATGACATTCTTCCTATAATGGAAAGGTACATTAAGGCCAGAGGTGGCATGGAGTAAGAGGTATCCCTTTCTCTGAGGTTTGCTTTCATGTGCACTGCTATCTAAACAGTGAGTAGCATGTTATCTAGCCTTAGTAGGTGCTCAGTAAACAATATAGTCAGGAAAGGATGCAAATGGGTAACATTTGAGCTCAGACTTTATGGATAAATGGTAGTTTTCCTATGGATAAGGTGAGAAAAGATATTCCAGGATAAGAAAAAGCATGTGAAAGGCAGGACACTGCTTGGCGTGTTCTGGAAACCACATTGGTTCTAGATTGCTAGAGCATAAAACGGAAGATGACTTAGTGGAGGCAAGACAGGGAGCCAGGATTGCTCCCTGGACGGGCAGAGTAGGGACGGACATTATACGCTGTGCAACGGGATATGTGATTATCGGGGGGAATGGGGAGGCCATTCAAGTAATGTGAGCACTGCAAGGGAGAGGTTCAGCCCGAGGTTAGAGAAACAGCCTTTGGATGATGGATTGAAGCGGGTGGGGAAGTGCTCAAGACTAGAGCCATTGCAGTGGTCCTGGATGGGGTTATGTGGATGTGAACGGGTAGAGAGTCTGATAGACTCAAGCAGTCTTCAGTAGATTGCATTTTATTCTCTGTGTGAAAAGCGTTAGAAGATCTGGATTCCAATACCAATGCTGACACTATCTGTATACCTTAGGTTAGAGACTGGCAAACTCGTTCTGTAAAGGCCAGATAGTGAGTGCTTTCCGCTTTGCCAGCCATGCAGTCTGCATGTCATGACTGTTCAACTTTGCCCTTCTGGTGCAAAAGGAGCCTTAGGTAATATGGAAATGAATGAGTGTGGCTGTGTCTCAATAAAAAACTTTATTTTAAAAAGCAGGTAGGGGAGGGAGGCTGGCAGTTGGAGGAGATGTATTTGGCCCACTGAAGTCCTTTGCCAACCCTTGGTTAAGCAAATGGCCTTTCTGTCTCACTTTCCCCATTCATCCATGTCTTACTTTGTTTTCTGCTGCTACAACAGAATACAACAGACTGAGTAATCAGCAAAGAAAAGAAACTTATTTCTCACAGTTCTGGAGGCTGGGAAGTCCAAGAACATGGCTCTGGCATCTGGTGAGGGCTGTCTTGCTGCACAATCTCCTGACAGAATGCAGAAAGGCGAGAGAGCACATGTGAGACAGAGGCAATCAGGCCAAACTCACTCTTTATTAGGAACCTAGTCCCAAGTTCACTAACCCACTCCCACTTAACAGCATTAATTCATTGATGAGGGTAGAGGCTTAACCACCTATTAAAGGCTCTGCCTCTCAATACTGTTACAGTAGTGATTAAATGATAACATGAGTTTGGGTGGGGACATTCAAACCATAGCAATCCAATTGCTTAATTACGCTCACCTACGAACTCAGGAGGTTGCAGATACCTATAAATGGTGCCCGGAAGAAAGAATGCTTGGTAGAGAGTCAGGGCACTTGAGTTCTTGGAGTCCTAGGCACTGGCCAACTGGGAAACATGGGCCTCGTACTTATTTTATATGCTTCTATTTCCTCCAATCATTGAGGGATTATTTTTAAGGTACTTCCCACCTCTCACAATCTATGCAGAAGGGTTTGAGAAAGTGCTCTACAAATATAAAATAAAATAAAAATGATATGTGTAGCCAAAAATTACTTTTAAAATTTAGTCTACCTCATATCTTAAGCTGCAAGTTTTCACTGGAAGATTTGTTTGATTGTGTAGTCTCTAATTTGTAAGGACTTTTCTTCCTTGGGTTGCATCAGAACTTGACTCCTAAGGGCTTGACTGACAGGTCCAATGCCCTAGAGGAAATGTGCTAGTTTAGAGGATGGTAAAGGAAGTTTCTGGTAAAAAAAATTTTTTTTTAAGCCAATAATGGAGCAAGTATGTAATTTCTTGCTCCAATAAGATTCTCAGGATTTCTCCAAACAATGAAAGGAACAGAGAGAGAGAGATAGATGGAGAAAGGGAGAGAAGGAGGGAAAGAAGGAGAGAGACTTTTCTACTGGTTTTCACTCTTTTGTTAATATAAGCATAAATGGTGCTGAGCAGAGTATAAGAACGGAAGTGACTCCATCTCTGTTCTAGATGCTCCATACTTTGGGGTCCATCATAAATAAATGAATAGAGACAGAGGGAAAGCTCTAGGTCCATTTATTTTCCCTCTAGTGCACTTGACTTGGGCCACATATGGAATAGAATGTCCCCAAACTCTCTCTCTCTTTCTCCTTCCTTATGAAAGTCATAAGCGTAATATGGAAAGATAGACTTGTTTGAGCACAGTCCATCGTTTAAGCACAAAACAAAACACAAACTTCATTATTGAAGGGTAATAAAAATGAGTCTAACTGGCAGTTAGGTTCCTACGAATAAAAATTGCTACCACTGCTGTCTTTGTAAAATGAAGAGGTGAATGCTACCTTTGTTCAATGAGCCCATAATTAAGAGGTGTTGCTTTAAAAAGATATTGCCAGGTAAATGTCAGACCAGTGGAGGCACTGGGTTATGAAGGTTGCACCTGCTAAAGGTAAACTTAATGAAACAGCCAATGGCACAGACATGGTTTAGAGATTCACCTAATATCTTAAACATTTGCAACCTCACGGAGTAGCAACCTAGTTATTTATTAACAATTCTCTCCAACTTATTTTTATTTTAAGCTAGGGAGGCTAGAGTGAATAAGGGAAGGGGAATAATCATTTTTATACACACACAGACACATATATTTAGGGACATTTTCTACTTTGATATACTGGGTTATACACACACACATATATATACATATATACACACACACACACATAGCTTAAAGTGAGTTATTACAGTTATAAAAGTGATTTGCGTTTTCACATTGACACCTCTTCAATAACTAACATTTTTTTCATATTTTTTGTATTAACAAAACACTTAACTAGCAATTTTGTTTGATACACCTTTCCAAGAAACTTGGATTGGATGTTTCTATTAAGCATTAGATAAATTGCAAAACTTGCTCTGAAGAAGACTTCAGCACCTGGAGAATCGTGGAGCTCGTGGATGTTTAGAAGATGGTTGGATCTGTCATGGAAAGCAGTCCTCTTTGAAATATTTCTCATAGGTTAAGACGATTTGATGCTGACCTTTTTGGGGTAGGAGGGTTAGAGGATTTGTTCTGGGGATCTGTTCGTTAAAGTGGTGTGTGTAAAGAATCCTACAGGGAACTGGCACGTGTAGGTCCTCAACAAAGAGGGTCCTTTCCCACTGGCATGGGCGATGTCCTGGTTACTCAGTTTAGTTGCCTATTTCTTAATGTCCTTGATTAAAAATGTCTCTTTGCAATCAAAGAGATTATATCTCAGACTACCCATTTGTCTCTACCTCCTCCCCTCAGGTCTTACAAGTAGAGCTGCAGAATATATTAATATAAAGGTTGAGAATTGAAGTGAATACTTTCAGTATTCTGAGTGCCTTTTTAGTGAACACTGTATATTTCCAAACTGCTTGAGAATAATTTATTTCTCTGACTTAACAGAGACCAGAGCCAGAATAAAGGAAGGGCCCTCCAAGATCATCTGCCGAATTGGCAGAGCAACTGCATCACGATAGAAGAATTTATGGCTCCCATTACCTGAGCTCAACCCTTGCACCTGGCTTTCTGTACTTCCTGGTTTTCCTCCTTTGGATACTGGCTTTACCAAATATTAAACAGAAGTTGCTTCTTTTTTTGTCCCCGTTCCATATCTGCCCTTGATCTGACCAGGTTGTTGTGTTTAAAAAGGTTGGTAAAAGATAGGACGTTGGAAGAAGACTGTGAAATAGAACAGTGGTTGTTCCTTGGTTGATAAAGCAACCTGATCTCATTTCTGAGTTCCCAGTTGATGTTCGTTTTTATTAAAAACGTCTGTAAGGATAACTGTTCTGAGTATACTATCCAAGATAATAACATTAACTGGCTTTGCTGCAGAATCAATAGGAGTAACAAAAATATATGTCTGTTGATTAAGAATGACATAAAACAAATTTGTTAACTAAAACAGACAGCATCAACAGTGTAAGCAGACGTCATAGGATGTTTACATTCTATATGTGCAGTTCTTATTGTTTTGGACAAAATATATAGATTACTTTTTAAAGTATGTTTGTAGTCTGCTGAGAAAATTCTGGGTAAAAAAAAACACAAAAGGAAGGGTAACCCAGAAACTGCCCTCCCTATCCTCCGAGGGAAGAGAAAGAATGAGAGAAAGCTGGGGGTGGGGAGGGAGAGAGGCCTGTATACTTCATCCAGGGAAGTAATTGAAAATGCTAATTCTGTGCCCACAGACTAAAACTTTGAAGGACAGGTCCTTGTCATTGGACTCCTTGAGAAACAGCAGAGCAGAAATAAAAATAGATCATTGACCAAACATATCCCTTTCCAACTGAGAAGTTTTAAAGTGCTGCTGCCCATTTTTCTGTTTAAAAAATTATAAACCAGCCTTTTTATTTTTCACCCTGAGAAATTTGGAGACTAATGTGTGTGTGGTTTAGGAATAAAAATATGAATCTCAGTTTAAGAAACATTGAAATCTTTTTATTGCTATTTCTTTTCCCCTGTAAAAAAATGAATACTCACAAGAGTCAGGTCCAAGTTATTGGCAGATCAGGAATTTCAGAGGCTCAAGTCAATTAGCAAGATTTTTAAAATTGATTTATAATAGTTAGACATTTTGGGGGGGGACACATGATATTTTGATACATGTATACAATGTGTAATGATCAGGTAATTGGGATCTCCATCACCTCAAGTATTTACCTTTTCCTTGTGTTGGGAACATTATTACCATTCTTCTCTACTAGCTGTTTTGAAATATATAATAAATTATTGTTAACTATAGTCTCCCTAATTAGCAAGATGTTTTGAAAGATGAACATAATTGAAAGTTACCTACTTCTGTTCTCTAAATAAACAGAAATATTAATGATAATGATTCTAATTATGATGATAATCTCTTTCTACTTTAATTTTAAGCTCAAGAGTTACACCAGGGTTTGTGACTGATTTGCAGTGTTACATGTAACTAGTGAGGGAGGGACAATTATGTCAACATAGTTTTTGAAAGTAACAAGGTTACCCTTACTGGTTCATTGGAATCAAGAATGGTGTTAGAGTAGCTAGATTTGGAGTTCATTCATTCATTCATCCTTTTATTCTTTAACATGTATACATGGGTCCAGCCCTGCTCTGTGCACTGGGCATACAACATTAAACAAAGGAGACAGAGCCACTGCTCTAATAGTGTTTCATTCTAGTGAGAAATTAAACTCAGAAAGAAGGATAATAGACAGTATGTCAGATGATGGAAAGAATAGAATGAAAGGAGGAGAGTTGGGTTGTAGTTTTAAATAGGGTGGTCAGGAAAGGCTCTACCAGGAAGATGACATTCACCAGAAGAGCCTAAGAAGTGGAGTTAGTGGTTGTGTGACCGTCTGGGAGGGGCGTATTCTAGGTAATGGGAATGGCAGGTACAAACGTTCTGTGGAAGGGGGTGTCTGGTATGTTCAAGGAAAGCAAGGACCGGAGGAGGGCTGGGGTGAAGTACATGGAGAGATGATGTCAGAGGAGAAACGGGGGAAGGAAAGGGTGTGTAGGCTCATTCGGCCAGTGTCATGGCTATGGCTCTTACTCTGAATGGGATAAAACCATTTATAGGACTTTGAGGTGGGACATGATCTTACTTACATTTTTAAAACATCATTCCAGAAGTTGCTTAGAATATAGACTAGAGTGGGGCTAGCGCAGAAGCAGGGGACCTCGTAAGGAGGCTGCTGCAGTCATCCAGGGAGGGCATGGTGGCTTGGACCCTGGAGGTAGACATAGAGGTGGGGAGAAGTGGTTGGATTCTCTGGATACACATTGCAGGTAGCACCAACAGGATTTGGTGATGGTTTAGACGTGGGGCAAGAGAGAAAGAAAACCTTGAATCACAGACTGTCCCTCCACTACCTTCAAAACCTTAGGTAATCTCTCACTTTAGTATCAATTAGAGTAACAAAAACGTGTATGTGCACCTGCACCGTACTTTAAAAATTCAAAAGCTTTTATTTACATTGTTCTAGTTGAACTTATGCAGTAGGTGTTACCTCGTCTTTCAGATTAAATAACAGAGGGCTGCTGATGTTAAATACTCTGACCAAGTTTATGTAGCCAGTCAATGGCAGAGCAGATACTATAACGCGGGCATCCTGCAAAATTAGTATCTTAAAGATAATCCTCATTAAAGCGCTGGGACCACAGCTTACGGGGTCCCAGCATTTCAGTAATCCAGACAGTCCTTTGAGGAGCTGAGTCAATGCAAAACATCTCTAATACTGTGATGTGCTATTGGAGTATGTGCACATGATAATGTAGTACATTTTTTAGATTTTTAGATTATTTATTTATTTATATTTTTGAGACAGAGTCTTGCTCTTTTGCCCTGGCTAGAGTACAGTGGCATCATCATAGCTCACTGCAACCTCAAACTCCTGGGCTCAAGTGATCCTCCCATCTCAGCCTCCCAAGTAGCTGGAACTACAGCCACCACACCCAGCTAACATTTTTAAATTTTTTTTTGTAGTGATGGGGGTCTTGTGATGTTGTCCAGGCTTGTCTCGAACTCCTGGCCTCAAGCTATCCTTCCGCCTTGGCCTCCCAAAATGCTGGGATGGCAAGCTCGAGCCACTGCACCAGGTCTAATTTACCCAGTTTTGGCCACTGCACTCTCTCATCCAGTGGTTCTCTTGTGACCCATTGGCAGTTATTTGTGGTTTAAGGATGTCTCCTGAATTACTGCAACAGGGCAAGACTAATTAGCCTAACCAACAATTAGAGTGATGACTTTGACCCCTGATAGCTTGCTGACCAGCTGACTGATCTATCACAGTTACCACCTTTTTATGCATGCAGGCAACAACTGGCATTGCCTTAGCATATCAGGTGCTTTGGCAGTTGAGAAAGCCAACTGGCATCCCTTTTGTTCTGATAGGTGGATTCAAGGCTGAAGAGCAAGTTGAACTATCTATTTATGGAAAATAATATAAATACAAAAAAACCCCTACAAATTTAGATCATCAGAGGTAATAATATCTAAACACCTTAACCTCAAAATCATTAGTCTTGAATATCTCAATCAATATGGAATCTCTCAGAAATCAATTTGCTGCTACAAATATGATTGTTTAATAATTCACAAGTTACGGGCCTTCAGGCTAGAAAAGATTAACGAAGCTGGAGGAAAAGAGATAATCTTCACCTCAGATAAGATTTCAATTAAAAGAAGAGAATGTCTATGAAATATAGTTTAATGTTAGATGTGTCAGTCTTTTATGTGTGTGTTTTGAGTTGTATGTCCTAGTGGAGAGAGGTCAATTTAGTTCAGTTTCATTGTTCATTTTCAGATCAGAGCTATTTAGCTATTTTCCTGAAGCATCATAAATATTTCATTAAAATAAACCATTGCAAATTTCGGTTTGACTTACTTGATTAAAAACAATAATTTTAAATAGCTAATGACTGGTGCCAAATCACACAGACATTTTTCTCTGCAGTATAGGGTAGAAAGAACAGATGAATCTTCTAAGGCATTTTGGTAACTGTTTCATGGCTTTGCTGTTTTATGTCGGAGAAGCTGAATATGCCTAATGTCACCAGTTTGGATGACATGAATTTCGAGTCTTGTACTTCTTTCTAACACGTCACTTTCATAATAAATCTGTCCACTGTAAAGGTGTTTTTAAACCTGGCTTCATGAGCGTTCTCCCTCTATCCTGCAGTTATACAAGGTGTACATTCCAGTTACTAATGATTCTTATAGGTGTCACTTTGATTCTCTTCTTCACTATCTATTCTCCATTAAGAGTGTTCTGGCCCCAAAATCTCTTTAAGCTGTTGTGAAGAGAGAACCATCTTTTTTTTTTCCCCAAATAGGATTTTCTGCAGTCCCTGACTGAAATGTTCTTCTACATTATTTTATAATGAAATAGACACCTATTGGAATGGCAGTTGTAGGGGTCACTTCTATACACCCAGGAGAATGTCTTGTCACTTGAATGACTTGGTCCTGCCCCCACCCTTGGCCACACCCCATGTAGGGCTGGGTGACCTTTCTGTCTATTTGCATAATCTTCCTTCCTTGGATTTATTCTCTGTGCCTGGGTCAAAAAATGGGGCTCATTAATAAACATTTATTGAGCACCAACAGGGTATTATGTTCCAGATATATTCCCTTCCCTGTAGGTTTGGAATTCACAATTTTGGCTCCCAGCAGTCACCTCTGCCCTGATTTTGAGAAGAGTACGTTATCTAAGCAACTGAAAGGACATTCAAATATTTGTGAACCTCAAAGGGACATAGTCCTTCATCTAAAATGTCCTTTTATATGGTCAAAACTTCTAAATATTCTACTTGTCTAGGAAAGTACAGGGAACTGTGAGTTTCTGGGATGTGGATAGACCATGATAAGGTTAAAAATATTAACACTCATAGATAATAATTAGGTTCTCAAGTTAAAAGCATCTGTTCAGTTAGGTATGAGGACTGTAGAGGAAAAAAAAAAAGAACCTCATAAAAATTGAAGAACATTGTCAAGGTCATTGGCGTATAATTTTTAAAGTCATTTGGACTAGGTAGCCAGTGTGCTAAAAATTTTATCAGTAGGCAAAGTTGAAGAAGACACTATATTGTTAGATTGTGTGCAGCTTTTTACTGAAGCATGGTAAATAATTGAAAATGCCTTTAGCAAATTCCTGCTTTAATGGGAAAATACTTTGTCATGCAGTTTTTCAATTAGTATTCACTAATTCAAATTGGTTTATCATTTAGCCAACTGCACATTGGATTTTTAGTGATGCATTTTCTCATCTTCATTTTTATTTGTGGATATTCCAGTTGATAGTAAAACTTTGGTGCCTTTGACAGTGTTTCTACTGGTGGTTCTCAGCATTTTTCTGCCTCAAGTGACCCAGTTGAACCCGAGTCTGATGAGGGATTATGGGGGGGTGGCCATTTGAATTAAAATCTGGGGTGGAGAGAGGGAGAAATTTTAATTTGCAATACAGAAGGAGATGATTCTTTGATGTGCCCCTGCCTCTTCCCCTCAAAGTCAAGGGAATTCATACACATCAGTTTTGAAAGTCATCCCCCATTATAGACTTACCATTCTTGCTTGCAGATTTCTACAGAAGAACCAATAGTCCAAAAGGTTGTTCCTAAAGCATCAGCCAGTCAATCATTGAAGTATTTATCAGGCACTGAAGGTGAACTTACCACTGAATTAGATCAAGGTTTGCAGTCAGTAGAAACATAAAAGAGATCCTCTGGTTTTTTTTTTTTTTTTTTTTCAATTGGCTGGAAGAAAAGTCTTAAGCAAAAATAAAGTTCCTTGGACACCGTAAGGACCAGAGAACTTCAACATTCATCCATTCATTCACGTATTCATTCAGTCAATACTTAATGAGTATCTCCACTCATGTGGGTTAGTGATACCAGCAAGATTTTCCAAGTGTACATTTATTTCCCCTCATTTGAATGTAAGTTCTGTGAGAGTAGAAAACTGTCACTGCCATTTTCTCAGAGATCAGAATAACACTAGCAGACACAGGAGATATGCCAAATGTATTTTTAAATAAATGCATGAGTGAATCAGTGAGCGATTAAATATATGCTTAAGAAAGATTTCCCAAAGTAATGGGTACTCTGAGACCTTAAGGTTCAGTAAGAGTTAGCCTACGGGGAGGGAAGAGTAGAAGCGGAAGGAGAAAATTTCTTGCAGAAGAAAAAGTGGAAGGCAATATTCTTGGAAAACAATCCTTTATCAGATATGCTTTTTGAAAATATTTTCTCCTGGTCTGTGGCTTGTCCTCTCATTCTCTTGACAGTGTCTTTCACAGAGCAGAAATTTTTAATTTTAATGAAGTCCAGCATATGGATTATTTCATGAAAGAAATAAAAAAGTAAAAATACAGGTATAACCCTAGATAAAAATATAACAAAATATGTACAAAATCTACACAAGGAAAACCACAAAACTCTGATGAGAGAACAATTAAATAAATGGAGAGATATTACATGTTTATGGATAGGAAGACACAATATTGTCAAGATGTCAGTTCTTCCCAACCTGACCTATAGATTCAGTGCAGTCCCAATCAATTTGTAGCAAGTTACTCTGTGGATATTGACCAACTGATTCTTAAGTTTATAGAGAGAAGCAAAAGAAAAGACCCAGAATAGTCAAAACAGTAATGAACGAGAAGTGTCAGAGGAGTCACACTACCTTACTATAAAGCAACTGTAATCAAGACAGTGTGGTATTGGCAAAAGAGCAGATTAATAGAACTGACCAGAGAGATCAGAAATAGACCCACACAAACAGAATCAACTAATCTTTGACAAAAGAGCAAAGGAAATACAATAGAACAAAGACAGTCTTTTCAACAAATGGTGCTGGGACAACTGGACATCTAGATGCAAAAAAAGTGAATCTAGACACAGATTTCACACCCTTCACAAAAATTGACTGAAAATGGATCATATACCTAAATGTAAAATGCAAAACTATAAAACTTTTTTTTTTTTTTTTTTGAGACAGAGCCTCACTCTGTTGCCCAGGCTAGAGTGCAGTGGCATCAGCCTAGCTCACAGCAACCTCAAACTCTTGGGCTCAAGCAATCCTTCTGCCTCAGCCTCCCGAGCAGCTGGGACTACAGGCATGCACCACCATGCCTGGCTAATTTTTTCTATATATTTTTAGTTGGCCAATTAATTTCTTTCTATTTTTTTTTAGTAGAGACGGGGTCTTGCTCTTGCTCAGGGTGGTTTCAAACTCCTGACCTTGAGCGATCCACCCACCTGGGCCTCCCAGAGTACTAGGATTACAGGCATGAGCCACCATACCTGGCTGCAAAACTATAAAACTTTTAGAAGATAGCATAGGAGAAAATGTAAATGACCTTGGTTATGTTAATGACTCTTTAGATACAACACCAAAGGTACATTTCATGAAAGAAATGATTGATAATTTGGACTTCATTAAAATTGAAAGTTTCTGCTCTGTGAAAGACATTGTCAAGGGGATGAGAAGACAAGCCACAGACTGGGAGAAAATATTTTCAAAAGATATATCTCATAAAGGATTGTTATCCAAAATATACAAAGAACTCTTAAAACTCAACAATAAGGGAAGAAATAACCCAATTAAAAAATGGGC
Source organism: Lepilemur ruficaudatus (assembly GCA_963574885.1). Classification (NCBI taxonomy): domain Eukaryota; kingdom Metazoa; phylum Chordata; class Mammalia; order Primates; family Lepilemuridae; genus Lepilemur; species Lepilemur ruficaudatus. The sequence continues at coordinate 43,973 of CAUYRT010016774.1, forward strand.
AAAAGGCTAGAACAGACACCTCACCGAAGAAGATACACACATGGCAAGGAAACATATGAAAAGACACTTAATATCATATGTCGTTAGGGAATTTCAAGCTAAAATATCGAGGGACCACTACACACCCATTAGAATGGCCAAAATGTGAGACACTGACGACACCAAATGCTGGCAAGGATGTGGAGCAGCAGGAACTGTCATTCACTGCTGGTGGGAATGCAAAATCGTAAAGCTGCTTTGGTTTGGAAGACAGTTTGGCAGTTTCTTACAAAACTAAACATGCTCTTACCATACGATCCAGCAGTAAATACCATTAGCATTTACTTAAATAAGCTGAAAACTTATGTCCACACAAAAACCTGCACACAGATGTTTATAGTGGCTTTATTCATAATTGCCAAAGTTTAGAAGCAACCAAGTTGTCCTTCAGTAGGTGAGTGGATAAATAAACTATGGTACACTCAGGCAATGGAATATTACTCAGGGCTAAAAATAAATGAGCTACCAAGTCATGAAAAGACATGAAGGAAATTTAAGTAGGGTACTAAGTCAAAGAAGCCAATCTGAAAAGGCTACATACTGTATGATTTCAACTATATGATCTTCTGGAAAAGGCAAAAAACTATGGAGACAGTAAAAAGATCAGTGGTTGTCAGGGGTTGAGAGCAGGGAATGAATAGGTGGGGTGCAAATGATTTTTAAGACAATGAAACTATTCTGTACGATATTATGCTGATGGATACGTGTCATTACGTTTGTCCAAGCCCTTATGAAATACAACACCAAGAATGAACCCTAATGCAAACTGTGGGTTTTGGGTGATAATGACGTGCCAATGTAAGTTCATCAATTGTAACAAACATGCCACTCTAGTGGGGAGGCTGTGTATGCAGAGGGTGGACAGGGATGATATAAGAAGTCTCTGTACCTTCCTCTCAATTTTGTTATGACACTAGAACTGTTCTGAAAAAAATAAAGTCTATATTTTTTTAAAAAGTAGAAAGCAAGCCCAAATGTAAGGTCTTGTTCAAGAAAATTCAAGTAGTCCGGCTTCAGTGGGTGTGCACACAAGCTAGGATGGTGAGAGGTATGGCTCGAGATGCAAGTAAGGGCCAGCCAGAAAGAAATAAGGCAACCCCAAGAGTTTAGGATTCCATCCTTTTTGCTTTTGTGTGTATATATTTTTGTTGCTTATAAAAGCAACCACCCTGTGTAGAGTGGCTGGGTTTTGGCAGCTGGAAGGTCATTTTTGTACAGCGGAATTTGCAATATGGAATTTTCAAGGCAGAGGCAGAAGCTTGGACTTGTTTGGCTCAGAGAAGTAGACTGAGGTTGTCTGGGACCTCAGGAATATGCTGGAGTGAGGAAACTACAGCCAGAAACTTGAGCAGCATGAGGGAGGAAGGGTGTGCAAGGAAGGGTGTCCCGACAGGTGAGCCCGCACCTGCTGAAGACGTACCTCTTCCTGATAGGAGTGGCAGGTTCCACTCTCCTGATATCGTTTTCCCAGTTTCTGTTTACAGATGACCACTCACAATTAGAGGTGAACCTCGAGGGCTCAGGAATAGTGCAGTTAGGTAACTAGCTGCCACCACGCCACTCACCCATCTGCACTATTTCAGGGTGAATCCTTACTTTGCTCACAGTGGCAGAATTTGTATCTGTGCACAGCCTGAGCAACTAGCCACTATCTGGTGCATCATTAGAAGCAAAATGAATGGATACAAATAATCTTTTGGTGAGACTTTGTACTCCAAACTAATTCTTCTCTTTCAATGAGATTTCTATGAAAATGGGCAGGTCACTTTGATGAAAGAGAAATGCAGGATGTCCCTAACATTTGTAGGACCAGGGTAAGATGCAAATGGAGACCTAGGTACCACAATTGTTTAAAAGCTACAAATCAAGCTAACAAATTGTTAAATAAAATATGTCCTATTCTTCTACATTGATGAATATACCTTTATGATCCTTTTTACTTCGAATGTGGGCCACATACCAGCAGTGTTAGGATCATCTTGGAGCTCATGAGAAATTCAGACTTTCAGACCCTACCCAGGATTTACTGAATCAGAATCTACATTTTATCAAGACCTCCAGGTATTTTGTTAGCCCATGAAATTTTGGGAAGCACTGTTCAGAATGGCCTGGAAGGCCAAGTTCTAATTTAGAATCCTCAGACTTCTTGGAGTAGTGCACCAGGACATGGCAATGTGACAATACTGTCTCTCAGCCCCCGACCCCTAATCTGACCCCCTTCTCTTCCCACTATCAGCTCCTTCCAACATTTCAAAGTGCCTGTGCACATCTGTCTACATATGAATGCCCTAGTCTACATATTCATATCCCTTTCAAATACTTGCTCTTTGGCCTCCCCTCAGGCCTTGGAGTGTGTATGATAGAACAGTCAGCCACTGGAAGGATGGATTCAGGCCGGGAGTGGGTCTAGGATTACTTGGGTAAGGAGTTCCAGGGTTCCAGGTACTTTGAGGGTCTTGACCCTATAGACTTCTCATATCATGAAGAAGGACACAGCCACAGGAGGGTCTGCTAAAGTGCAGGGCCCCTCTTGCCCTGGTTTAAAGGTAGTCACTGGATGAATGTATTTCTTTCTCTGGGTATGAGATAGTTGTGGTGATGGCATTCAAACTAGAAAGTCTACAATCGAATCAGTAATGAGTAGATGGAAACTTGCATTAGAAAATTCATCTACACATTGAAAAAATGGAGTGGTTGAAAGGCATCCGGGATCATGGAGGACCTTAGGGTTGACAAACTCAAATTGAAATCTAAATTTCCTGCCATTTGGGTCAGGATGGTTTGGAGAAAAAAAGTGTCATGAGGGACTTCAGAGATTGACACTTGACATAATGAGGTCCAGGAATAGGAAAAAAAAAAAAGGCCTATGTGTTACTTTTTAGTTGCATAATATTTGACCTGTCCATAATACATTCGACTTACATTTTCATGGTTAGTCAAAAACTAACTCCCCAAAAGATATTTTGTACCCTCTTTCAACATCTGACTCTCCATCAAATGGAATTTCTTTTAGAAAAATGTAATGAAATGTGATTAGCGCAAATGTCTGTGAAATTTATTGAACTATTAAAATCCTATTGGGTCTTTGTTTATGAAATGTATTTTTCTGTATTCGAGGTTTAGGGAGGCTTGATAATGAGGCAGTGAAGATTCATGGCATCTTTTCTATGGCTTAATTTAGGCTCTATATCAAATATGTAAAATAACATTATATCTTCCCACCACCTCTGTGGATCATACATTTTGTTATTATTTCCCTGCCAGAGGTTTTTTTTTTTTTTTTTAATCTTCTCTTCTCCTTTTATAAATATAGAACTACTAATAGAGCATTTTTAATACAGGGAGCCATTATCTAGACCGGAAAGAAGGAGGAAGTTTGGGTGATGCTCTCTCCTTCCAGGTTTACCTTTGGGGTTAGGTCAACACACACAGATTCATATTCAGTGTCAGCTGCCACTCTCACCCCTCTGTACACACACTACATTTTAGGAAATGCTCCCCGTGGCCCGTCATCAGCTTCTGTGGGGGCAAAAGTCTTGCTCAGCAGAGTTGCCCATGGGGTGGGATCAGGCTACACAGTACCCTTTGGCTCGGGGTGGGTAATCTTGCTGGTAGCACACTTGTGGCTTAAGAAAGCATCTGGTGATCTCTTAACCCTTTCCTTGCCAAGCAGTCAAGGCCAGCCTTTAACCCTTCCACATGCCATTCTTAGGTTTGTTCTGCGATTTACTTTTCTCTTCACCTACGTTGTGCCAGTGACTTCACTTTGCTCTGAGGATAAAGACCAAAATCCTAGACATGGCCTAAAAGTCCCAGTTAGTCTGGCCCTAGTCACCTGTCACAACTCGTGTCACTCCTCATAGCACCTGTCCTGTGGCCTTGTTATAGGTCCTTGGATCCACTGTACTCTTTTTTGCCAAAGGACCACTAAGCTGCTCTCTCTGCTTAGAAATCTCCAATTTCTGTCTTTGCCTGGTGAAGATGTACCCTTTTTCTCAGATATCTACTCCATCTTCCCATCTTTAAGTAAGACTAACCTGACTTCCTGTGTCAGTCAAATCCCTTTATTGTTTACTTCCACTTATTTTGCATAATGTGGCTTTGGGTAACGTCTGAATCTCCTGCTAGACTGAGACTCTGAGGCAGAGACTGAGGCTGCTTTAGCTCCTCCTCTGTCTGCCCAGCACTCATCAGAGAGCCCTGCACAGAGTGGGTCCTTGATGTCCTTGGTGGGAGGAATCAGAGAGCATAGTGTGATTTTCATCTTCCCTGGGTGTCCCTGAGGACACCTCTGCATGGCTTAGTATTTGGCAAAATGTCATCAAATTACTTTTTTTAATAGGTCGGTGGCTCATTTAAAAAAGCTTTCTTTGGGAATAATGGAGGGGGATAGACAGGTCTTCATTCAACTTTTACAAGGGAGAGCCTGCAAATGCTTTAGAGTTGCACAATTTGATCTTAGATTCCTTAGGACCTGAAGACACATGGTTTAAGGCTGTCTTTGGACAACTGAGGTAGGTGGCTAATGAATTTTATTAACTTTGAGCCCAATATTTATCCAGGGCAGTGCCAGAAAGTGTCACATACTCTGTTTCTTCCTCCAGAGCAGATTGTTTTGATTCTCTTAAGCAATGGTGGTTTATAACGTCAGAAAGCAACTCTGTCCCCTCCTTTGTAATCAGTGTCATAGTCAGGATGCTTGTCCTGCTGCCTAATATAAATCCCTTTCCATGTAATTTAATAAACCCATTTCCTTTTGTTCTTTCCTCGGGGAGAATCTGTTTTGATAATCATTCTTTAAGTAGATGAATCACACTTATGTAGTGCCTCACGGTTTCCTAAGAGTTTTAAGCACGTCACCTCATTAAATCTTGGAACAACTTAGTGAGTTGAGTATTATTCCCTCCCCTTTCACAAAACAGCCAAGAGAAATTATAGAACTTATTCAGAGTCACATGCTTTGTACGTGACACAGATGGGTCTCAAACCCAGGTGTTTGGGTTTCTAAGCCCAAAGTTGTTTTCATAATATTAGGAGCCACCATCTGTAGCAGGAAGAATGATATTCTACCTAGTTCTTCCTTTAGCTTATCACCATCTTTTCATATTAATGTATATGTTTTCTCAGTTGCTATTTTCTGCACCTGTGTTCATTTTCACTGTTCGTTTATAGGCTCTGAGTTTTCCATGTGTAATATTATGGAGCCCTGAAATGCAGTGTCTTTTTAGAAAGCTTTCAAATGACTAGATTTCCATGGTTCCCATATCACCTACTTCATACATTCTGACATTGTGCTAGCTTCCAGTTTTAGCAACAGGATTTGTTAGACTAGTAATGACTTGTATAAGTTAACAAAGAAGAAAATAAAAAGGAAAAGGTCCCTATTTGTGGGAACCCACCATCTAATGGATGAGACAACAGACGCAGGACTTTACAGATTAAATTTGTAGTCTGAGATGTTCATTCACACCCCAGTCTCTGCCATGCTTCCAAGTGGGAACACGTTTTAAACATTCACAGACAAGGGAATTTCAGGCACTTAGCTACACTAAGTCCTCTCTTCTTGGAGTGAAGACAGAGAGGAAAGCGGAAAAACTCAAAGATGTTACCAGAGGTCTCTAGTTTGAGAAAATAACCAGGTCCCAGGCATTTAGTAGTACTTGGACAATGCCAGGGCCTCGCCCTGAGGTCGCTGTCCTGCCAGCCGTGGTCCCAGCTGTAATAGGGGGGCTGCTCCCGGATTCTCCCAAACACTTTCTTCCTCTCTCTAGCTTTGTTCACTTTTCTTTGTGTTTATTCCATAGCAAGAACAAAATTTAAAAATTAGACTTTCTGTTTGCAGTTAGGAAAAAAAGGAGGAGAAAGCACTGATAATTTTTCTTTCTTTGAATTGTATAAATTATGTCATGTTTGACTGCTGGTTTACAGTTATCAAAAAATTTCTCAGGTAAAATAATTGCAATAATGATCTTATAACAAGAATCACCCTAGGTAATTCTTTTGAAATGAATAATCTGTGGTAAAGATTATGTCACAATTTATTTTGTGTGTATATATATGTGTGTGTTTTTCTCCTTTAGCCAAATGGTTTTCAATAGCAATTACTGAAGTGTCAATGACCTTCTCATCCAATTGAATTAAAAAACTTAAATGAAGTTTTACTAGTATCAGTCTTTGCTGTCATACAGGTAATTGAGAGCATGATATATGTTACAACAATGCCACCTATAGTTAGTAGCCTTTGTTTAAAGCAAGGTAAAATTTTTCATATGCTGCAACAGAAAACAGCCTAAAATAAAAGTTTGTTAACAGTATATTGAATATCTACTCTTGCAAGCTCTAGGGAGAAATATACAAAGAAACAAGATCAAGGCACTCAAGTTGTGACTATTTCAGGGAAAATAGGACTATACTTAATAAAGAAACCCATAGTTAAAGGTAGAGAATGTGTTCCAAATATCTTCTAAGGGTCTGTGGCTTTTTCTTTTATTTTCTTTATGATATCCTTTGAAAAGAATTTCTTTTACTTAGATAGAATTTATCAATCTTTCCCTTTATGGTTGGCATTTTTGTGTTGGCAAAAATAATTTTCTTTCTGCTGACAGGGCACTCATGAAGATATTCTTATATATTGTCTTTAAGTCTTAAGGGTTTGCTTTTTCACAGGTTTTGGTCCAGCTAGAATTTGTTGTCATGTGTAGTATAAGGTAGAGTTTAAGATTAATCAGTTATCCCAGCACAATTTACTGAATAGTTCATCCTTTCCCTACAGATATGCAATTTACTTTTGTTAGATTTCAAGTTACGATCTGGTGAGGTCTTTTTCTGTAAGCTCTCTATTTGGTCCTATTGATCATTTCTGTCTCTCCTTGTATAAATATTATATTGTTTGTCTGATGGAAGAATTCAGCAAAAGGATGAACAAATAAATTTAGTGTGTTCCTAGAGTACAGCAGTGAAATCAATGAACCATAGCTCTGTGCCTCAACATGGATGAATCATAGAAGCATAATTATTTAATGAGAAAACAAAACACAACCAGAAAGGACTATATACATTGTGATACCACCTTGAAAGATCCCACAGAAATAAACTAAATAACATATTATTTAGGGACACATTCACGTGGTGAATTCTAAGAAAAATGCGGGAATGATGTGCACACAATTTAAGGTGGTGTTTACTTCTTGTGAGGAATAGAACTGAATGACTGAGGAAGGGTCCACGGATAGCTTTAACAGGGAGGCAATGCTCATTACTCAAGCTGGCTAGTATAATAGTTTCGTGTGGGTTCATTTCATTATTGTGTTTCATAACTTACATATGTAATACATATAGTCTTCCTATTTTAACTGTTACAAAAAAAATTTAAACACTATAAAAATATGTACATTATGACAATCTTATAAAAGCATCTACAAGAGGGTAGAATTGTTATGTTTTCTTTATATTACAGACTTCACTCTTAAATGTTCTATTTCTAATTCAAATTAAATTTACACGCATACAGCTATACTATTTAGGCAAACTGATACAATCTACTACAGTTTAAATCCTGACTTTGGGACTGGCTAGCTGTGTGAATATAACAAGTTACTGAAATACTCTAAGCCTCAGTTTTCTAGTCTGTAAAGTGGGAATAATCCCTCATAGGATTCTTGTGAGGAGAACAGTCCCTGGCACATTGTCAGTACTTAGTAATGGTTAGTTCATATATCTATTTTATTACTACTTTACTTAACAGACTCTCTCTACATGTATATACACAGGTGTGTGTATATGTTGAAATACATACATATAATGTTTCACTTTGTTCTAGAAAATGTATTTGGCTCATGTGTTCACTGAGTCTCCTTTAAAAAAAATATCATGGGTTTTAGTGTAGTGTTTAGAGGCACAGTTTTAAGATTTTTTTCTCTTAAATAGATATATTTGCAGCTTTTTAAAGAAATATAGTTGAAGACTAAAAACTCATGTGTTTAAATTGGCAAACAGTCCAAATATATAGTCCTTTCAATACTTTTAGAGAATTAAAAGTTTGTTTTAGGATCTGGGAATCAGTAGTCAACAAAAGAGTTGTGAAATGAATGGGCAAAAATTTCTTGTCCTCATAGAGCTTTTGTTTTGGTAGAGGGAGATAAACAATAAAAAACAGAAAGGAAGGAAGGAAGGAAGAAGAGTGAGGGAAGCAGAAGGAAGGGAGGGCAAAATAAGTAAAAAATACATTAAAATATGATCACATCTTAATGGTAAGTGTTATGGAAAAAATAAAACTGGATAAGGGGAATAGAGAATGCTGGAGCTGGGGTTTCTATTTTATGCAGAATATTCCAGAAGGCACTAAAGCAAGTGAGAAAACAGGCAGGTGGATCTCTGGGGCAAGAAAGTCCCCGCAGAGGGAACAGGAGGCTGGGAGAGATCTGGTGGCTGGCTGGGTGCTCCAGGATGCCAGGAGGCTGAAGCATCCGAACAGATGGAGCAGGACCAGCAGAGGAGCTCGCGCAGTTACCCGGTGGCAGATTGTGTTGTGCTTTAGCGGATGTTGTGAAGATTTGGCTTTTACTAAATGATCTGATCTGCTATTGGATTGCCCTGAGCAGAGGAGTGACAAGATCTAGTGTATTTTTAAGAGATCCCTCTTTAAAAATGGGCAAACAGCTTGAACAGCCACTTCACAAAAGAAAATATACAAATGGCCAATAAGCACATGAAAATGTGTTTACAATCATTAGTTATTAGGGAAAGGTGAATTAAAACCGCGGCTAAAATAAAGCAAACAACAACAACAAAAACCCGCTGACAAAGGCTTATGAATATCTAATGCAATCTGAACTTTTATCCATTGCTAGTTAGTGTGTAAAATAGCAGAACACTTTGGAAAATGGGCAGGTTTTATGAAATTAAAGATTTTTAACCTATGATCCAGAAATTCCACTCCTAGATATTTACCCAAGAACAACAAAGCATAGGTTCACAATGATATCCTCAAAGTTTAGCAAAGAAGTATGAGAATCTAACCAAGCCTTTTCCATGTTTAGGTTCTTTAGAATCACTTTTGTCCATCAATCAATACTTTTAACATCACAATGATATGGTGCTTTTCATAACCTGCCTTGATAACCTTGAACTCTATATCACCTTTAGGATGGAAAGTATAATTTCAAGACTGCTACAGAATACTAGAGTTCCATCTATTTTTTGTTTGATTTTTATTGCTTTTCCATTTGGATAACTTTTGGTTTTGTTTATTCTTTGATTGAAAGCTTTTGACAGATAAATATTGATACCTGAATGACACAGAAATTGTTCACACCCACCTCTTTTAGCTTTCAAAATTTTATGATTTTTTCCTGAAAGACTTGGCCATTTCTATTGTATAGAACTGCATTGTCAGGCATATGACAGGCTAGCTCCTATGTATACGGTGACTTTATTTCCAGTGCTGCAGCACATGGCAATCTTTTCTGAAGGCATTTTAAGACATTAAAATTTAAGTAAGAACAACTCCATCATTTGAAATCAAAAAAAGATACCAAATAGCCAAAGAAAGACTGAGTAAATAGAACAAAGCTAGAGGCATCACACTACCTGACTTTAAAATATACTCTAAAACAATAGTAACCAAAACAGCATAGTAGTGGTATAAAAACAGATACATAGACCAATGGAACAGAACAGAGAACTCAGAATTAAATCCATGTATTTACACCCAACTGATTTTTCACAAAGGTGCCACAAACATACAGTGGGGAAAGGACAGCCTCTTCATACATGGTGCTGGGGAAAGTGTATATCCATATGCAGAAGAATGAAACTAGATGCCTATCTCTCACCATATACAAAAATCAACTCAAATTCAATTAAAGACTTAAATGCAAGAGCCGACCCTATAAAATGACTAGAAACCATAGGAGAAATGCCTCAGGGCGTTGGTCTAGGTAAAGATTATATATGGGTAAAACTACAAAAGCATAGGTAATAAAAACAAAAGTAGACAAATGAGACTATATTAAACTAAAAAACTTCTGCACAGCAGAGGAAACAATCAACAGAGTGAAGGGAGAATGGAGAATGGGAGAAAATATTTTCAAACTATTCATCCAACAGGGAACTAATATCCAGAATATATGAGAAATTCAAACCACAGTAAAAAACAAATAATATGATTTTGAAAATGGGCAAGGGATCTAAATAGACATTTCTCAAAAGAAGACATACAAATGGCCAATAAGTACACAAAAAAATGCCCAGTGTCACTAATCATCAGAGAAATGCGGATCGAAACTACAGTGACATATCATCTCGCCCCAGTTAGAGTGGCTATTATCAATGAGACAAAAAACAACAAATGCTGTTGAGGATATGGAAAAAAGGGAACTCTTATATGCTGTTTGTAGAAATGTAAATTAGTAAAGGCACTATGGAGAATAGTATGGAGGTTTCTAAAGAAACTAAAAATAGAAGTACCATATGATCCAGCAATCCCACTACTAGGTATTTATCCAAAGGAAAGGAAATCAGTATTGAAGAGACCTCTGCTCCCCCATGTTTATTGCAGCATTATTCACAATACTTGCCCAAGATATGGAGTCATTCTTAATGTCCATCAGCAAATGAATGGTAGAGAAAATGTGATGTATATACATAATGGAATGCTATTCAGTCACACAAAAGAATGAAACCCTGTCATTCTAAGCAACACAGATGGGGGCTAGCATGTTAAGTGAATTAAGTCAGGCACAGAAAAATAAATACTGCATGTTCTCATGCATGTGTGGGAGCTAAAAAAATGAGCTCATAGAAGTAGAGAGTAGAATTATGGTTATTAGAGGCTGGGAAGGGTAGTTGTGAGAGGAGGATAGAGAGAGTTGTTTAACACACAAAGTTATAGCTAGGTCAGAGGAATAAGTTCTAGTGTTCTACAGCACCGTAGCACTGTAGTTAGCAGTAATTTATTGCATGTGTTCAAAAAGCTAGAAAACAGGATTTTGAATGTTCCCAACACAAAGAAATGATAAATGTTTGAAGTGATGGATATGCTAATCACCCTGATTTGATCATTACACATTGTATACATGTATTGAAATATCACTCTGTACCCCATAAATATGTACAATTATTATATGTCAACTAAAAATAAAAAGGGAAAAAAAACCCAACTCCATATGCTGTCGCCAGTGCAAATAGTACCAGTGAGGTGACAATCAGATGAACAGCTAAGTTCACACATGCTCAGGCAGGATCACTACTGAGATGTCACAACTTACTCCTCTGCCTGTCAGCTGGCAAGTGTCTTAATGGAGGAAACACAGCACTTACGTTAACATGAACTATACCCCTTTGTATGTAATAGCTTCGATATTCTGAGGCATACATTATATATACATTTAGAACCTGATTAGGTAATCAGAATATTGTTCAACTGGAGGAACACTCAAGGCATGATCTTTGACTCATTTTACATAAGGTCTTCTTATTTACTCATTTCTAAATCAAGTAATTAGGAGCTTTTGAGTGCATTATATTGAAAATTGCATAATGCATTCTGCTCTTGTTTCCCTAGAAGAGGCCAAGATTCATCATGTTTAATTAAGCATCAAGAGGTAGGAATACTGACAGTATTTCCAGGGCATAGAATGAAGCCAACTGAACTTGGTTTTGACAGTCCCAATGAAGGGATAGTGAGTTCTTAGTGAGTTCCCTATAGTACTTTCCTGAAATAGGCCCCCCAAAAGAGTGAATACTTCTTTAGTGGCAAGGGGCTGTACTGAGGTTTTAATTTTTTAATATACTGAGTTATTATGGCATTTTATAAATCCATGCATTACTGCAATTTAAAAAAACCTGATGGAACTCATATTATTAACAAGTCCATTATCTCATAATTCTTAAAATATTTGAAGATGAGATATTATGATACAACCTGACTCATAAGCTAAAGAACCAAGATGACAATTAATTGATGTTTAGGTATATTTCTTTCCCCTTTTACAACTAAAAAATAGGAGGAAGCACAGAGTCTACAGAAAATCTAAAGTAACGGTAGTAAAATATAGTATCTGGGTCATTTTTCCTTTTGCGTAGACTTTTTAATGTTTTCCTTACTAGTCTTAGGATTTTTTTCCATTACTCTCCAAATTGATAAATCATTAATGATGACCCATATTATTACTTTTAGTATTTACAATTATATTTGTTAAAAAGACCATAGATTTATTCCTTCCTTTAAGCATTTTTAAATAAGACATGAAAAAATACTTGAGCTAAGCATTATTAGGCATCTACCCAAAAGAAAATAAGACATTCTGTTATAAAGACATCTGCACCCGAATGTTTATGGCAGCACAATTCACTGTTGCTAGGTCGTGGAAACAACCCAAGTGCCCGTCAATTCATGAGTGGATTATTAAAATTTGGTATATGTTTACAATGGAATATTACTCAATTTTAAGAAACGACAGTGAGCTAGCACTGCTTATA
>CAUYRT010016775.1:0-68586 GCA_963574885.1 Lepilemur ruficaudatus
GATTCTGTCTGTGTTACCTCACTTCGGATAATGGCCTCAAGCTCAATCCAGGAAAATATAGGAGGTGCTAGCTCACTGTCATTTCTTATAATTGAGTAATATTCCATTGTAAACATATACCAAATTTTAATAATCCACTCAGGAATTGACGGGCACTTAGGTTGTTTCCACATCCTTGCAATAGTGAATTGTGCTGCCGTAAACATTCGGATGCAGATATCTTTATTATAGAATGTCTGTAAGAGATGTTTTAATAAGCTTGTTTACAAATCCTATCATCTTTGTCATTCCTGGGTCTGTTTCTGTTTTTCTTCCCATTATAGGTTGTATTTTCCTCTTTTTTTTTACATGCCTACTAATTTTTGTTTGGATTCCAGACAGACATTGTGTATTTTATGTTGTATGAAGCTGTATTTTCTTTGTATTCTTTTAAGTATTTTTGAATTTTATTCTAGGACACAGTCAAGTAACTTGGAAATAGTTTAATTCTCCAAGGCTTGCTTTTTAAGCTTTGGTAAGACTTGAGCTTCTTTTAGTACAAGGCTAATTTGGCCTAACTATTGAGGCGGTACCCTTCTGAATAATCTAGCTCTTACTCATTATTACAGGGTTTCTCCACTCTGGCTGTGAATTGTTTTCATCCCTGTATCAACTTTGGTAATTGTTCTTCCTGTTTCTTTCTGGGGGTTCTTTCCTACACATATATGCTGATCAATACTCAGCTGAAAACTTAAGGGGAATCCTCTGCAGAGCTCTAGAGGTCTCTTTATGCAGCTCTCTCCACTCTGGTACTTTGCCCTGGAAACTCCAGCTGCCTTGGTGTCTCTGAATACTCAAATCAGTCTTCTCAACTTGGAAATACTTTTGGGCTCTGGTTTTCTCCTCCTAGCACAGCTTCCTGGAAACTGAGCAGACAGCACACTTGGGCAATCATAGGGCTCACTTTTTTTGTTTCCACACTTTCAGGGATGTGCTGCCTGTTGCCCAATGTCTGAAAATGTTTCACATATTTTATCTAATTTGTTAACTTTTAATGGGGGAAAGATTGATTTGGTCCTCAATACTTCATCATGGCTGCAAGTTGGATTCCTGTATATTCAGTTTTAAAGTAAGAATTTAAATGGAAAATAAAAAGTACCATTCCTGGTATTGCTGTTATTAAGTCCCATTGTTTTATAGTGTGTTAGTATTGCATGGCCAGAACTAGAGTACACCATATGTTTGGTTGGCTGAATGTATTTATGTTCATCTTCCTCAACATTCCTGTTTCACTTGAAACAGAAGTAGGCATGTTGTGATTAGTTAAAAGGTAAGTAACTAATTGCATTTTCTTATTTTATAAACCTAGTTCTTGACAACAAAACTTTGTGTGTGTGTGTGTGTGTGTGTAAAATATGTCTAGATAAATTCTAAGGGAGATTAATGAGAAGTCTTTATTTCTTTAAGGGTATAATAATTCAATTTTTATCATCATTGGAAAATATTTTCAACATTGACTGAAAATACTACTATGATCATATTTTGAAGGGTCAATTTAACTTAATCTTGGAAAGAATAGATAAAAAGGCCTGTTTAAAAAAAATCTCAAAATGGGATTAAGATGAGTTTAACCTATCTCTTCATTGATTCTAAACTGGAATGAGCTTTAGCTTTTCTTCTGATGGAGGTGCATTATGTGAATTGGTAAAATGTAAGCACAGGGCTAGTTTTCTTATTTCTACTCTGTATCTCTCTTCCACTACAACCACATTAAATGAAAAAATAAACTGAATTAGAAGAGGAAAGTTTTATGTGTATCAAGTTAAAGTATTTTATGTGTATTAAGTTTATGTATATTAAGTTTTATGGGTATTTTGGCATGTAACAAACTAACATGAGAAAGGTATTTTAAAACTCAGTGAAAGCTTATCACAGTTATTTTCTTCTTTTTTATTTTGATATAATTTTAGACTTTAAAAAATTTGCAAGAATAATATAAAGAATTCCTGTGTATCCTTCATCCAGATTACCCAAATATTAACATTTTACTACATTTGCTTTATCTTTCTCTCTCTTTGGATATATATATATAAGATTCATATATATTACTTTTTTTTCTGACTCATAATAGTCCTTTACTCCTACATAACTGAGTTTTTATTTCCCCCAAACAAGGTCATTCTACTACATAAACACAATACAATGATCAAAATCAGGAAATTAACATTTGTACAATACTACATTCTAATCTACAGATATTGTTCACATTTTACCAATTATCACTGTACTTTTATGGCTAAAGAAAATCCAGCATCACGTACTGTGTTTTGTTGTCACGTCTCTCTAGTTTCTTTTGTGCTGAAACAGTTCTTGAACCTGTGTTTGTAGTTCATGATCTTGACATTTTTTTAAGTGTTGAGGCCAGTTATTTTGTATTAACAGAATGAACTTTATTTTGATTTTGATTAACTTTTGCTCATGATTAGATTCAGGTTATGTAGTCTTGATAGGAATCCCACAGATATAATGTTGTATACTTTCCAGTGTATCATATGAGGAAGAAAATGCTGTATTACTGGTTATAATCACTTTGATCATTTAGTTAAGAAGATATATGCCAGGTTTCTCTATGGCGAAATTATTATTTTAGTCTTTATAATTAATAAGTACCTGTGGAGAGATACTTTAAGAGTATGTCAGTATCCTACTACTCTCAAACTTATTGCTTAGTTTTAACATCTATTGATGATTCTTGTGTGAATCAGTTATTATCAAGATGAGTGCCAAATTATGGGTGCTAGGTATGCTTATTGCTACTGAGGAGTCATTGCTTCTAGGCCCTCTCTATGAACAATAGCTAAGTGTATACATACTTGTATGAGTATATATGTGTGTATGTATGTGTAATACACCTTTATTTTTAGAAAGGAATATTGAGTTAACCAGTGTCATGACTTCTGAAAATAAAAAAGTGAATATAGTCTTAGGCTATATGACCAAGTGATCATATCTTTATTAAAAGAATTATAGCTCTACTGTGTTTTGTATTCTTCAGACAAACAGATTATTTTGTTGACCAGCTGGATTCCAGGAATTACTTAGATCTTATCTGGTGAGAAAGAGAACCTGCATGGTGAGGAGTCTGGAAATCATGTTATGTGAAGAATAGGTGAAGGAGCTGGGAACATACAGTCTGGAAAAAGATTTACAACATACACTTATTATATTAAGTTGTTTGAAGACAGAAGAAACAGGACATTTATTCTGTGTTCATTTAGAGTATATACTAATATAGATTAATGGAATATAAGAGAGATGTAAATTTATCTCTGCATAAAGAAAATTTTGAGGCAAGCTCTCGTCTAATGAAGTGAGCTGACTTGCAGACCTCAAAATCAATTATATCCACTCAGAGGAAAAATTTCCTTATTTTTATATAATTAATTTGTGCTTTGAGAAGTTGGAACTACTTGAAAGATGTCTAAGTTTGCTCTATTTAGTGGCTTAGTCAGTAGTATGTCTCACAAGATACATCATGAGGAAAGGAGTCTGTTCT
Source organism: Lepilemur ruficaudatus (assembly GCA_963574885.1). NCBI lineage: Eukaryota > Metazoa > Chordata > Mammalia > Primates > Lepilemuridae > Lepilemur > Lepilemur ruficaudatus. Next base: position 3,536 of record CAUYRT010016775.1, read on the forward strand.
AAATAAGTGTGAGAAATAGTGTGTACACAGTCTCCTCTTGGATATTCGTAATGTACAGTAACATGTTAAAGGGTCTGAGAAATCCTCAGGTAAGGAAATTTGTTTGATTTTTTCCTAATCTAGTGGATATAGGAGTTAGGTTAGGCTGCAGACATAATCTACACGAAGATATTTGATGTCATCACCCAGGGACTGAGTGAAGATGTCAAAAGACTGAGCTCAGGAAGAAGAGAACAAGCAAAGAAACCAAAGAGTGGCAAGGGAGGAACAATTGGAAGAGAGGGGTTTCCTAGAAGATAAGTGAATGATGTATTCAAGGAGGAAGAACATAATCAGCTGTGTCCTATACTGTCAGTAGTTTGAATATGATGAACAACTGAGACCTGACCATTAGATTTAGCAACCGGAAGTCATCCATGTCCTTAAAGAGAGCTTTCAGGGGTAGTGTTAGGGGTAAAAGCATGACTGATTGGATTGAAAAGAGGAGGTGGAAAAGTAGGAGGAAATAGCAAAGTTTTGAGTTGTGAAGGGGAAAAAAGAGAGAACAGTTTTATGTATTGAGCACCTTCTGTGTGTCATATATTGCTGCAAAGATTAGGCAACAATGAAAAGAATTAGCTATATATGACTTAGCTCATGATTCTGGCTTAAATAGCAGTTACAGTATGTTTATGAAATACTTTTTTCTCTGTGCTGCGGATTTGAATAGAAATCGAAATATTGGTTGTCTGATTTATTGAAAATTCCTTCAGATTAGAGGAAGAATGTTTTGGGGCTATTGGCTGTTAAATTGTGTTGCATTTCCTAGTTTCTGGGCAGTTAAGGCCAGTTGACTTGATAGTAGTAATATGGAGCAAAGCCTCCAAACAATATTTATTAACCCTAAATTGATGATCTGGGTATATTAATAATGGTGTTACATAAAATAGTAAGATTTAGTGTCAAGTCATACATTCATCATTTTAAAAATGATCTAGGTTCAAGAATATTCCCTTGTCCTTAGAAAGTATTCTGGTATATTTAAAGCCATATATACTAATTTTAAATTGGCTACTGTTATTTTATTTTATTTTTTTTTGAGACAGAGTCTCACTCTGTTGCCCGGGCTAGAGTGCCGTGGCATCAGCCTAGCTCGCAGCAACCTCAAACTCCTGGGCTCAAGCAATCCTCCTGCTTCAGCCTCCTGAGTAGCTGGGACTACAGGCATGTGCCACCATGCTCAGCTAATTTTTTCTATATATTTTTAATTGGCCAATTAATTGCTTTCTATTTTTAGTAGAGATGGGGGTCTTGCTCTTGCTCAGGCTGGTTTTGAATTCCTGACCTTGAGCAATCCTCCCGCCTCGGCCTCCCAAAGTGCTAGGATTATAGGCGTGAGCCATCACGCCCGGCCTAAATTGGCTACTGTTAACCATAGGGGAAGAAAACGTAGGAAAGACAATTTGGCCCTCGTTTCTACTTCACCATTAACTTTTCAGATACCTTCTCAGAACTAATTACAAGCTCAGTCTGTCAGTCCAGTTATAGTAGATTCTTATTATTCACAGTAGCTGTGTTCTGTAAGGTTGTTGCAAACACTGAATTAGCCAATATTGAAGCATTGTTCCTAGAGGGAATACAGTTAAGTTCCTGTGAACCACTAGTCACAACATTTTTGTCAACTGATCAGTACCTAACCTTGTTTTATATGTTTCCTTTTATATGTTTAATTAATAAATATTAAACCTTGTTTAATATTTATTGTTGATTTGTTAAACTCATAGCTAACTGCACTGTAATTCATGTCTGAATGAAACTTATCTAATATATTTTCTCCATAAGACACATTAAAACCTTCTTGCACTTAGGAACACTAGATAGCACTTCAGCACTATACGTGGGGGCCATTTTAAAACAGCAAAATCCCAACAAAAAGCAAAAAACATGACACTAGGCCGGGCACGGTGGCTGACACCTGTAATGCTAGCACTCTAGGAGGTTGAGGTGGAAGGATTGCTTGAGGTCAGGTGTTTGAGTCCAGCCTGAGCAAGAGTGAGACCTCGTCTCTACTAAAAACAGAAAAAATTAGCTGGGCATGGAGGCATGCGCCTGTAGTCCCAGCTACTCAGGAGGCTGAGGCAGGAGGATCCCCTGAACCCAGGAGTTTGAGGTTGCAGTGAGCTATGATGATGCCACTGCGCGCTAGCCAGGGCAACAGAGCAAGACTCTTTCTCAGAAGAGAAAAATAAAGATAGAGTGAGCCACTATGAGTATTGATTTTAGCAAGCAGGCAAATTTGCAAGTATGATATCAGTGAAGGTGGCCATCTGATACGTTAAGTGAATAATTTGTAATATATTTACATAATTGCATCGTACTTATGAATATAAGAATTTCAGTTTACTGAAACTATAACTATTTGGAGATTGAAAATTTAAACTGGTTTCAATTTGTAATCTTTAAAAATCAGAGTTCTACAGACACATGTTTTCAGAGATAGTTATACAAAGTTGAGGAAAAATGGCAGCCCTAGAGCCCTTCCACACAGTTTCTATTTCCCGGGGGCAAACACTTTCAACTCTTTCAATTGTTATTTTATTTACCTTAACTTATAGAGCTACATGTGTGACTTCCAGTCATTACTAGGGTCATATGGAAATAGTCACTCATTTGCATGGAGTGAGAAAGTGAATCTGTTACTTTAACAGCTTTTATCTAGTCATCCTAAAGGTGGAATCAGTTTTACTCCCACTTCTAGTGGTGCCTGAAGCACCACTTCCTAAAACTTTTGTGGATTTTATAATGTAAATTGTGTTCATATTCTCCTTTCTGCACTGTTGCCTTCTGCTTTCTCAGAACTGATTGGTCAGTTACTAGTCACATGTCTTTCTTCAAGCTTCATTTTTGTTCTTTGTTCTCTTTGTTCTTGTGTGTATATGCGTTTGCTGTCATTTCAGTTACATCATGTAAGGGAGTTAAGTTAGATGCCTGTGTTTTGTCTGCCATTTTTTTTCTTTTTTTTTTTTTTTCCCAATATTGAAATCACTTTTAGTAGTTTGCTCATGTTTCCAATAAATGGATCGAGGACAGATAATAGGTTTCATTTTGCTCAATTCTATCTTCTTTTTTATATACATTTATTTTATTTTTTAGTTGATACATAATGATATACATATTTATGGGATATATAGTGGATGTTTCCCTACATATAATGTATAGTGATCAGATCAGGGCAATTAGCATATCCATCATCTCAAATATTTATCATTTTTTTCTGTTGGGAACATTCAATATCCTCCTTCTAGCTATTTGAAACTATGTAACATATTGTTAAATATAGTTATCCTACAGTGTTGTAGAACAGTAGAACTTACTCCTCCTATCTTACTTTCATTTGGTATCTGTTAACAAATTTCTTCCTATCCCTTCCTTGTCCCTACCCTTCCCAGCCTCTACTATCCTCTATTTACCTTGTACTTCTTTAAGATCTTACCTTTTTTTAGCTTCCATATATGAGAGAGAACATGCAGTGTTTCTCAGGAACTTTTTTACTTTCTGTTCCTGTCTTATTTCATTTAACATAATGTCCTCTAATTCTGTCCATGTTGCCAGGAATGACAGTATTTAATTCCTTTTTATGGCTGAATAATATTCCATTGTGTATATATATCACATTTTATTTATCCATTCATCTGTTGTTGGACACCTAGGTTGATTACATATCTTGGCTATAGTGAATAGTGCTGCAGTAAACATATGGGGGTGCAGATGTCCCTTTGATATACTGATTTCCTCTCCTTTGCATAAATATCCAGTGTTAGGATTGCTGGATCATATGATAGTTCTATTTGTAGTTTTTTGAGGAACCTCCGTACTGTTTTCCACTGGCTGTTCTAGTTTACATTCCCAGCTACAGTGTATTAGAGTTCCCTTATCTATGCATCCTCACCAGCATTTGTTATTTTTTGTGTTATTGGTAATAGGTGTCCTGACTTGGCTGAGATGATACCTCATTGTGGTTTTAATTTGCATTTCCCTGATGATTAGTGATGTTAAGCATTTTTTCATGTCTTGCCCATTTTTGTGTCTTTTTTTGAGGAATGTCTGTTCAGATTATTTGCCCATTTTTTTATTGGATTTTTTCTTTTTTCTTTTCTTTTCTTTTCTTTTCTTTTTTTTTTTTTTTTTTTTTTCTATTGAGGTTTTTGAGTTCCTTGTATATTCTGAATGTTAATCCCTGGTCAGATCAATAGTTTGCAGATATTGTCTCCCATTCTGTAGGTTGCCTTTTAACGCTGTTGATTGTTTCCTTAACTGTGATGATTTGACATAATCCCATTTGATATATCAGTTTTAGTTCTATATAATCCCATTTATTTATCCTGGGCAACATAGTGAGACCCTGTTTTTGCAAAAAAAAATTAAAAATTAGCTGGGTGTGGTAGCATGTGCCTGTAGTCCTAGCTACTAGGCAGGCTGAGGGAGGAGGATCCCTTGAGCCCAGGAGTTTGAGCCTGCAGTGACCTATGATTGCACCATTGCACTTCAGCCTGGGCAGCAGAGTGAGACCCTGTCTGTTTAAAAAAAAAAAAAATCCCATTTGTTTAGTTTTGTTTTTGTTGCCTGTGCTTTTGAGGTCTTATTCATAAAACTTTTCTCAAGACCAATGTCCTGAAGCATTTCCCCTATGTTTTGTTCTACTAGTTTTATTGTTTTGGATCTTATATTTAGGTCTTTATCCATTTTGAGTTGATTTTTACATAGGATGAGAGTTGGACATTTAGTTTCATTCTTCTGCATATGGATATCCAGTTTTCCTAGCACTGTTTATTGAAGAGGCTATTATTTCCTCAGTGAGTGTTCTTGGCACCTTTTTCAACAATCAGTTGGTTGTTCTGGGTTCTCTATTCTGTTTTATTGGTCAGTGTGTCTGTTTTATGCCAGTACTGTGCTGTTTGGGTTACTGCAGCTTTGTAGTATATTTTGAAGTCTGGTAGTCTGATGCCTCTAGCTTTGTTCTTTTTAGCAGGATTGCTTTGGAGTCTTTTGTGGTTCCATACAAATTTTAGGATTGTTTTTTCTATTTCTGTGAAGAATGTCATTGGTATTTTGATAGGGATTGCATTAAATCTGGAGATTGCATTGGGTAGTATGGTCATTTATCAATGTTAACTCCTCTAATCCATGAGCATGAGATGTCTTTCCATTTGTTGGTATCCTCTTCAGTTTCTTTCATTAGTGTTTTGTAGTTTTCATTATAAAGGTCTTTCACCTCCTTGGTTAAATTTATTCCAGGGTATTTTATTTTTTTATTTTTTGTAGCTACTGTAAATGGATTGCCTTTTTGATTTCTTTTTCACCTATTTTGTTATTCATCTATACATTGCCTTTTTCTTTTTTTTTTTCAGTTTGTTCATTTGTAGAAGCACTACTTATTTTTTGTACACTAATTTTGTATCCTACAATTTTACTGAATTCATTAATCAGTTCTGAGAGTGTTTTGGTAGAGTCTTTAAGTTTTTCCATATATAAGATCATGTTGTCTGCAAACAGGGACAATTTGACTTCTTTCTTTCCAGTTTGGATGCCCTTTTTTCCTCTTTCCTAATAGCTCTGGCTGGGACTTCTAGTACTATATTTAACAACAGTGGTGAGAGTGGCATCTTTGTCTTGTTCCAGTTCTCAGACAAAAAAACTTTTAACTTTTTTCCATTCAATATGATGTTAGGTGTAGGTTTATCATAAATAGGCTATATTATGTTGAAGTACTTTCCTCCTATACCCAATTTATGGAGAGTTTTTATCATGAAGGGATGCTAAATTTTATCAAATGCTTTGCATCTATGGAGGTGATCATATAGTTTTTGTTCTTCATTCTATTGATGTGATGTATGGCGTTTATTAATTTGTGTATGTCAAACCATCCTTGCATTCCTGGGATAAATCCCACTTGATCATGACATACTATCTTTTTGATGTATTGTTGTATATGGTTTGCTAGTATTTTGTTAAAAATTTTTACGTGTATGTTCATTAGGGATATTGGCTTGTAGTTTTCTTGTTTGTTGTTGTGTTCTTGTCTGGTTTTGGTATCAGGGTTATGTTTGCCTTGTAGAATGAGTTTGGAAGAATTCCATCTGCTTTACTTTTTTGGAATAGTTTGAGAAGAATTGATATTAAATCTTCTTTAAAGATTCGATAGAATTCAGTGGTGAAGCCATCTAGGCCTGTGCTTTTATTTGTTGGGAGACTTTTTTTTATTACTGATTCATCTTGTTACTGGTCTTCTCAGATTTTTCTGTTTCTTTCTGGTTCAATCTTGGTGGGTTGTATGTGTCCAGGAATTTGTCTGTTTCCTCTAGGTTTTCAGATTTATTGGCATATGGTTCATAGTAGTCTCTAATGATCCTTTGTATTTCTGTGGTATTCATTGTGATGTGTCCTTTTTCATTTCTGATTTTATTTATTTGGATCTTCTCTCTGTTTTCTTAGTTAATTTAGCTAATGATTTGTCAACTTTATTTATCTTTTCAAAAAACCAACTGTTTGTTTTGTTGATCATTTATATATTTTTTTGTCTCAATTTCATTTATTTCTGCTCTGACCTATTCTTTTCTTTTGTCCTGCTAATTTTGGGTTTGCTTTGTTCTTACTTTTCTGTTTCCTTGAAATGCATTGCAACGTTGGTTGTTTGAAATTTTTCTAGTTTTTCAATTCAGGCATTTATTGCTATGAACTTGTCTTTTAGTATTGCTTTTGCTGTGTCCCATAGATTTTCATATGTTGTGCTTCTATTTTCATTTGCTTGAGGGAATTTTAAAATTTCATTTTTAATTTCTTTCTTTATCTATTGGTTGTTCAAGAGCATGCTGTGTAATGTATATGTATTTGTGTAGTTTGGAATGTTCCTCTGATTATTGATATCTAGTTTTATTCAGTTGTAGTCAGATAAGACACTTGATGTGATTTCAATTTTTTTGAGACTTGTTTTATGTCCTAACATATGGTTAGTCCTAGAGAGTAATGTTCCATGTGCTGATGAAAAGAATGTCTATGCTGTAGCTGTTAGGTGAAATATTCTGTAAATGTATGTTAGTTCCATTTGGTCTCTGGTGCAATTCAGGTTGTCACAGAATGTGAACCAATTTACTCTATTGATTGTTTCTTTGGCTGTACAGAAGCTTTCTAGTTTAATCAAGTCCCGTTTGTTAATTTTTGTTGTTGCTGTGATTGCCTTTGGGGTCATCTTCATAAATTCTTTGCCTAGGCCAATACTATCTGTATCTTTTAAATGGAGAATTTAATCTATTTGCATTCAAGGTTATTATTGATAGGTGAGGACTCCTGTTATTTTAGTGATTGTTTTTCGGTTGTTTTCTATATCTTTTATTTCTTACTTCATCTCTTATTATTTATTTTTGCAGTTGGGTGGTTTTCTGTAGTGATAAGTTTTGATTTCTTTCTCTTTCTCCTTTGTATATTGGCTCTACCTGTGAATTTTATACTTTTGCATGTTTTCATGATGGTGGTTATCATCTTTTCACTTAACAGACATAAGACTCCCTTGAGCATTTCTTGTGAGGCTAGTCTAGTGGTAATGAATCCCTTAGTTTTTGCTTGTGTGTGAAAGATTTTATTTTTCCTTCATTTCTGAAGGTTACCTTTGCTGGACATAATGTTCTTGGCTGACAGGTTTTTTTTGTTTTTGTTTTTTCTTTCAGTACTTTTAATATAGTGTCCCATTACTCTCCTGGCATGTAAGGTTTCTGCTGAGAAATCTGCTGTTAGTTTAATAGGGATCCCCTTATGTGTGTTATTTCATTAAATATGTTTTCTCCTTTTCCCTTACCTTCTCCTTCTACAACATGAATATGTTGAATAATATGAATATTTGCTCACTTAATGGTGTCCCATAAGTCTTGTAGACTTACTTTCATTCTTTTTATTCTTTTCTTTCTTTCAAAATACCTAGCTTAAAGTTCAGAAATTCTTTCTTTTGCCTTGTCTAGTCTGTTGCTGAAGCTCTAGATTGTATTGTTTATTTCTTTCATTGCATTCTTTAGCTCATGCAGCTAGGGTTGTGGTGTTCAGCCAGGTGGGCTCTGTGGGCTTTGTGGGGTGAAGATGGAGCCCTAGTGCTGGAGAGGTGCAGTAGCTACTGTCCCCCAGAGCAGGGTGCACTCCAGTGGTGGCTCTGATCTGAGGATAGTACCCTGCTGTGGCAGCTTTCTTATAGGGAGTTAGTCGAGCAGGGGAGTGCACACCTTGTACTCCTAATCCAGGACAATGCAGCTATGTGAATTCCCATCAGCTTTTCAAACTGAGTTCAGGGCTTATGAGGACTGTGGATTCTTTTGTAGTAAGGACTTCCCCGAAACAGGAAGTCCCTCCTGACTCTGAGCAGATCCAGTTCAGGCAGGGGAGAGGGAGCTGAAGAAGCTGGTTGCCTCCACGCTGCTTTTTCGGATTTCCAGTCACCACAGGAGCTTCTCCACTCCCAGATGCTCTCCCTTCAACACTCCAGTCTAAGCTTAGATGTTTATTTATTAACTTGGACCTTTCTTGTAGAGGGGATGAGCACCAGGTGTCTCTAGTCAGCCACATTGATGATGTAACCCTTCAAAATTTGATGTATTTATATCTTAATTTGATCGTTAGGTAGTGGAGTTATTTGAACACCATCGCTTATATGATCTCACAATTTAATTTCCTTACGAGTCGAAGTAACTTGTCAAATAGGTCAGAACAAGGAGAAAGTTATTTTAGACAGAGGAAATATTACAAGGACTAGAAGACAAGCCCGAAAGTATATGATATATTTGTGAAGTCCCATGGCTAGAATGTAGGATATGTATACACATAGTAGGTTAGGGAGGGTAGGTAAGTGGTCCAGGGTGGAAGAAGGTAGAGATGATGGATGCTACTAATTGGAAGTGCAGTAAATCTATGGTCAGGTTGTTAAAAAAAGGGTCTTATGTACAGTGCTGATTAAACTCTCTTCTTAGGCAATGGGAAATCAGTAGAGATTTTTAAGTAATGAGCTCAGTATTTTAAAAAGATAAGTGGTGAAAATGAAGAAACCATAGAAGACTGTTAGAGTAATCCTGGTAGTAGATGGTATCATTTTGTTCCAGGTCTGTGGTGGTAGGGCCAGGGAGGGATTGTATGAGAGATGTTTGAAGATACGTTGAATAGGCTATATTAATTTATTCCTTTATATTTATTGAGTGGTTTCTATGTGCCAGGGATAGAATTGGTGGTGGTGGGAGGAGAACCTATTGGATGTCGAATAAATAGGAGGTCAAGATAGCACTCCCCATATTAAACATAATAAAAAAAATTAGCATGGTAGCTCTACAAATATGCTGCAGAGAAAGGGGAGAAGGCAAGGATTGTAGGGTCCCCTGCTTGGAAAATTAAGTACTTAGTAAAAGAAGAGTAGATTTGAGGAGGGAAAATACATTTTAGGGTTTTTTTTGGAGGTAGTTGTGACAGTTCAATTCACAGAGAGGTTAATTTATGGCCTCGTGTTTTCTGCTTAGTATCCTGATTTTATAAAAAGAATTGAAACTGGGTGTCTTTTCTTTACTTCTGTTAGAAATAGCAGAAGTAAAAGTGCAACTGTTGTTAGTTTAGAACCCTATCTTAGAATATTTAAATTTTACTTTTTAGTTGAGTTAGTAACTTAAAAAAGTGAGTTTAGTTCTTAAAAAACAGATGTTAGTAAAAGTAAATATAGACATTTCTGAGTAAAAATGAAGTGGGATCACAGAATTTTGCTTCACTAAAACCAAATGAAAGAAGGAAAAACTGGATGGTGGGGGAGGGAGAGGGTAAAAATGGAAAGAAGCAGTCTTATACCAAATACTTCCAAAAGTAGAAGGCAAGGAAAGAATGAGAAGATACTAGCTATATGTGACAAGGCTTCTAATTCCAAACCATATCCCAGAAACAAGACTACGGAAAGAAGAAGCCTACAAAATATTGAGGTTTCTCAATGATACTCTTTAGAGAAGCAGACCTAAGAAGTAAGAAGGGAGCAAAAAGTCAAGGAAAAAATCTTTCAGAGGACTCTGTACACCAGTGCTGAGCTTCAGCAGAGGCAGAGAGCACTGTCATTGTGAATGATACTCTGAGTTAAGGGTAAGATCTATAGCCCACGAAGGTAGACTAGCCCCCTGACTGGGGGGATGGTCCTGGTACAGGGCATTAAATGGCACCTCAGCCATGCCTATACTCAGTCCAATTTTGGCTCTTGCTTTCCTATGTCTTTGGATTATGGAAAAGTAGATTAAAAGTAGTACCCAATTCTCAAAGTGAAGTTTGTCTATGCATGCATATATATGTGTGCACAGAAATAAAAATGGTCCCAGCTAAGGTAAGAAAGGTGTTAAGAATTGTTGAAGAGAACCTATTGGATATTAGAATAAATAGGAGCTCAGGATAGCACTCCCCTTATTAAACATAATTTTAAAAATTAGCATGACAACTCTACAAATATGCTACAGGAAACAAAGGAAAGAAGTAGCTATGAAAAGACTATTCTACATAAGAATAACTGGTATCCCAGAAATAGAGACTCCAACTAATTGAAGAGAAAAACTATTCAGAAATGTAATCTAGATAAGAATTTCTAAAATGAAATGTGTATGTGTAGATAGGCACACTGAATACCAGGAAAAATTTTATGACATGATTAAAATTGACCATACCCTAGTAGTTATTAACTTTAAAAATAGAGAATTATTTTGACATTCTGGCCAAAAAGAGAACATGACCTACACAAAGAGGAAAAAACTCAAGCTGGCTGCAAAATTCTTAGTTGCAGTCAATTCCAGAAGACAATGGAGCAATATTAACCAAGTTTTGATGCAAAGAGTGTGTGAACCAAAAGTATTATACCAAGTATCAGTTAGATTTGGTTTCGCTACTGATAACAGCGGGTTAAACTATAAGGATTTGTTATCTTGAGTACAAGAAGTGTAGAAGTGGTCAATCCAGAACTGGTACAGTGGCTTCACAGAAGTCAACCCAGGTTCTTCCCTGTCTTTGAATACACCTAGGCTTCTAGTCTCATTGTCACTGTCCATGGTGGCTGCTGGAGTGACAGCCTATAAAATAGCATTGGAGGGAGCAGGTAATGGGAAGGGGGAAAGAACAAAAGGGCTTTCCGCAAGTGGAAGTTTTACCTAACACTTCTGCTTGCGTCTGGACTAGAACATAGTCTTGGCTACACCTGGTTGCAAGAAAGATTAGGAAAGGTCTTTATTTTGAGCAACAATGTGCCAACAAAATTTTTTAAGAAGACAGTGGGGTAATAGAATAATTAAGTTGATTAGCAGTCTCTGCCGTGCCAACCAAGTTGTTGGTCAAATATACAGGAAGCAAGCAGATATTCTCTAACATGTAAGAGCTCAAGGAATATAGCACTCCTGATACTTTCTTGACAAATACTGCTTGATGATTAAATCAAGTCAGTCTTAAATGAATCAAAATGAAGCAGTAATATAATAACTTCAGATATGGCCCATTGTGAAAAAATCAGCAGTGAGCCTTGAATTTGTTTAAATATAGAAGAAACTGAAAAACTTTGGTGATCATGGAATAAAATCTAAATGTTACTAATTGGTCAGGGTTTCTTTTTTTTTTTTTTAATTAAAAAATTTTTTACTTTTTATTTTTGAGACACAGTCTTTCTCTGTTGCCTAGGCTGGAGTGCACTAGCATGAGCATAGCTCACTGTAACCTCTAATGCATGGGCTCAAGCTATCCTGCCTTACCCTCCCAAGTAGCCAGGACTACAGGTGCACACCACCACACTTCTAGTACTATTTTATTTTTTTTTTTTAGGCAGTAGTACAGAGATACATGTAGTACTATTTTATTTATTTATTTATGTAGAGAAAGGGTCTTGCTATGTTGCCCAATATTAGTAAATAAAAGTACGCATTTCTCCCACACCCACTGAAACTGAATTTTATTTAAAATTTTGCGAATCTTATAGTACAAAAAGACCTAATTATTTTAATGTGAATGTCTTCGATTACTAGTGAAACTTTCTTTTTTCATAATATTTGGCTTTTTTTAATGTCCTGTTCTGTGATTTATCTATTTCTTATCCCTTGACCAGTTTTCTGTTGGATTTGTCATTTTCTTACTGATTTGTAGGAATTCTTTAAATATTTCAGATAGTAATCCTTTGTTATCAATTGCAGGTATTTTTGTCTTATCAGTTGCTTATCTTTTAACATTGTTTATAATATTTTTGTTAGAAGTGCTACATTTTTATGTTGTCAGTTTTTTTTTCCATTTGTCGTCTTCATTGACTGCCATTTCATCTTCTCATTCCAATCTGTCTTACATCTCCTCAACTCCATTGAAATTCTAACCTCTGTTTTGTTAAACCCAGGGATCTTCTACCTGCCTTCTTAATTCTTTGTGAAATACTCTCCTTTCTCTCAGATTCTGTAACATCACATTCACTTGCTTTCTTTCAGTTCTTGGCCTCTCTTAATCCACCTTTTCTGTGTGTAGTAGGGGACTTGGGGCTGGACCTTTTTTTTGTTCTCTAATTATACTTTTCTTAGGTGATAAAATTCATTCCCATCATTTCATTAAAGTGATCTGTGAAATTACTTTCTGTTTTATTTATAATAAAATTACTTGCTATGGCATCTGTGATGCATGGCTCCTATTTCCCTCTCAGACTTCATCTTGAACCACTGTCATCTGTGTCCCAAGATCTTTGTGTTTGCCATTTCTGCTGCCTGGAATGTTCTTCCCTCAATATTTAGCGTAGCTGGCTCTTCTTATCCTTCAGAGCTCAATTCTCATATCATCTCAGGGAAGAATTCTTTGACTATCCTTTTCAAAAGTATCCCATCATATCCCATTCATATCTCCCTGTTTACTTTCTTCTTGACACTTCCTCAATACAAAATTCTCTTGTTTTTCTATCCTAAGATTGAAACAACTTTGAGCATATAGTATTTATTTTTCACATTTCTATGAAATATCCTCATTACAGATGAATAATTAAAATCTTCTCAAGAAATTATGACAATTTATAGGTCACATGATCACAAAGTAGCATACCTGAAACTAGTAGAAGGTTGCATTCTTTTTGTTTAGCATCAGTATCAGTATGAAAAATTTGATTTGAACCTTGGAATTTATTACCCTTTTAAGGGCAGAGCAGCTTTGTTCCCAGTATCTGAAGTCTAAAAATTCCTTGCTTAAGCTGTGGAGGAGGCAACTGAGTTATATTTAACTTTAACATTTAGGAATGGAGTTAGACTAGTTTTGACAGGCTTGTCTTTAACTCATGTTCATTGGACCTTTAGATTTGCAAATAGTTATATATTGGTTGATTGAGTGGCATGTCAGTAAATAAACCAGCCATATTTATTATACTTTATGATGATTTTGTACCTTTTAATGTTAGGAAAGAGTATGTTTGTGTGTTTATGTATGTATACACTTGGGGAGAAAATGGAATTTAAGAGGGCTTGTCAAAATTTTTCTTATTTTTGGGTGTGCTAGTAAAGGAATGCAGAGGAACTCCTTGTACATCATTGGAATAACCTTTATTGAATTGTGGAATATTTGGCTAGATGACAATGGTGACAAACTGAGGTCCAGAGAACTCAGTAACTTATTCAATGACATACAGCTCTTAGTATTAGAACTTGAGTATAGAATCCAGTCCTCCTTATGCTTAGTCATTGCTTTTTCTCTGCTCTGCTTCCTTTGCCATGTATTACAGTGCCCCGAGTACTTAGTGAGACAGGAAGAATGATGCCCCTTTTTTCCTGAAGTGACCTGTATGGCTATATTGCTTTGCATTTTTATTTAAATGACAGATTTATGCAGTACATACAGATCAATGCTGGAAAAGAGACATCAAGCTTCAACATTTTTTAGTCCAGATGAGCACTTGTAAGGAAGCCTCGTCATGGAAGAAGTAGGATTTGAATTGATTTAGAAGGATGGATGAGTGGAGCAAAGGATAGAATGGGAATAAGAGCGTGAACTAAAATAAAATCTTAAGCCTCCCAGCCAACTGAATGGACTTCCTTTGGCCAAGGAGATCCCAGAAAAAACTTTAAAACTGAGTGGCTGGCTGTGAGGAAAAGGGAGGTCAAACACACCTTGTAAAGCCCCCTCTCTGTTGGAGTTACTCTTTGTTACAATAAGAAACTAAGTCATTAACAGGCCTAAGGCAATGCAAGACAAAGTTTAAATCACACCTGCAGGCCATCAATTTACTTAAGAGATGACTTGAATTTCCATAAATGTCTCTGATTAACAAACATCCTTATGTTAAGTTAAAATGGTCCTGGATGTTCGTACTTTAAGGTGGGAGTCTGCCAACCCCCTCATTTGCCAGCAAATTAATAAACTCCTTCCTTCTCCTCAGAAAAAGAAAGAAAATGAAAAACATTCCAAGCCTTTAGACTAAGCTTCATTTCTTTAATCAATTACAAATCAAAGAATCTTTAAACCCACTTGTATGCCTCCCTCACTTCAAGATGCCCTGCCTTTTGGGGCCAAACCAATACATACCTTCCACTTATTGACTTATGATCTTACCTGTAATTCCTGCTTCCACAAATGTGTAAAACCAAACTGTAACCTGGCTACCATGGGCACATATTCTCAGAACCACTTGAAAACGTGCTCCAGGCTGTAGGTCATACACTCAGCTCAGAATAAACCTCTTTAAATTATTTTACAGAGTTTGGGGTTCTTTTCTGGTAACAACATTACAAGCAAAGTGTCGGGGGTGGGTATAAATGTTTTCTGAGCCTAGTGAGTGTCATGCTGGAACAGAGAAATTTGAGAATAATGAAAGAAGTACATTGTAACCTTATATAATATTTGATGGATAATATTTTTTGTAACCTAGGAAATGGTTAAAAGTCTGATAATTTCTTTGACTAGATCTGTACGAAGAATACACCTGGGCATTATTATGCAGTTGACCCTTAAACAATGTGGGAGTTGGGGTGCCAACCCTTTGTATATTGAAAATCCATGTGTAACTTTTGATTCCCTCAAAACTTAACTACTAATTGCCTAGTATTGACCTGAAGGCTTACCAATAATATAAACAGTCGATTAACACATATTTTTTATGTTATGTATTACATACTGTATTCTTACAATAAAGTAAGCTAAAGAAAAGAAATGTTATTAAGAAAATATATATTTATTATTCATTAAGTGGAAGTAGATCATCATAAAGGTTTTCTTCATCCTCATTGTCTTCACACTGAGTAGGTTGAGGAAGAGGAGGGGTTGGTCTTGCTGTCTCAGGAGTGGCAGAGGCAGAAGAGGTGGAGGAGGAAGCAGGAGAGGCAGGTACATTCTTGTAACTTTTATTGAAAAACACCACATATTAGTGAACCCATAAAGTTCTAACCTGTGTTGTTCAAGGGTCAACCGTGTTTGATAGTGAGATTCTATAAAGGCAGACTTAACGTACCATATCTCTTCCATAGTCTTTTCCCTCCACCCTGGTCTTTGGTATCGTAAGTGTATTTTGTGTGGAAATTGATATAGTGAAGAATAATTTCATATGTTTTCATAAAGTTTGATGATTAAATCTGTGTCAAGGATTGAATTAGCTTAGAGTAACTGTCTGTAGCAAGATTTGAATATTATACCTGCTGTTAGAATTAGATTATTTCCATATTGTTTTAGGATTGTAATATTTCTGTGTCATAATACTCATCCTTGTATCAGATCAGTCAATGAAAAAAGATTAAGATCCTCTATTCAAGGTACACAGTAAGCTTTTTATGCTACTCTTTTTTTCTGTAAATTAACTTTGATATAATTTAACATTAAAAGTTATTTAACCTTAATTATGACAATAGGGACTATGCACTTATATTCCTGGACTGTCATAAAATCAAAGAAATCAGAAAGTCTTTAGAAATAATCGTTATTATCCATGAAATCATTTGTTGATCTATTAATTCTTGTTTATACTCATGTGTAATTTGGGTATCTTTGAGTGTGCTTTGTCAGATGTCTGGTTCAGAAATCTATCTCAGCATGTTGTAAAACCTGTTTTAAAACTAGGTATGAGCCATTCAGTGTCACTGAAAGGTTGTTGACATAATGGAAAAACCATTAAATGAGTTTGTAGAGCAAACCTTACCATTACTGGAGAAAGATTTTATTAAAAACAAAAAATTGGTTGAATTTTTATTTCTGCATACTCAGATAAATTTAATTAAAAATATTTAGAACACTTTATCTAGTATACTTTTAGATTTTTGAAATTTATTTTTAAGTGTATTTTGGTAAACCAAAATATATTTTTTTAAAGTCTTTTGGATCATTTTATTATGAGGCAGTCAGTGTTTTCCTCATTTCATTGAAACTTTTTCTTTAAACAGAAAACATTATTATTTGTATATGACCATTTAAATATTCCCTAAACATAGTAAATGTCTCATACATTTAATAGTGTGGGTGATAAAAAAATCCTTTCACATTTTTTATATGAAATGTATATTATTTACACTTAGAGGTTAGGAGAGAGGATCTTTATCTTGGTAGATAATCTGGAATTTTTATCAGTAAAGATTGGGTAAAGTAAAAGGGAGGTGAAGTAAAAAGTTGATATTCTCATATTTGTGTACCATTTTTCATAGTTTACATGGGACACATGGGTTATAATCAATTTAGGAAACATACGAAATTGTCTTGACAAACAAATATAAAGAAGATGTAGTGTTGTGATGAATAGTCCCCTATCAAAATCAATGGGAAAAACCTCTAAGATGAAACGTGGTTAATCATACTCAGAGCTTTCCAAGACAGAAAAACCAAAATGAGAGATTTTAAGTCAGTCAGGCGAAACATCCCAAAAAAACCCTGGTGAGAGAAATGAAGGTGGCCACACCTGACTGAGAAATTTAAGTGGAGGTGAACTTCGAAATATCTAAATAATCCTTGTGTATAGAGTTGAGAGTTGATATTGTGATTTTAAGATAATCAGGTAGCTGTTTTTATTTTGAGTGTCAACAAAACTTGATTGCATGTATTCCTCTCTAAATTGCCATGTTTAAAAAAGGAAATATCAATACTTCCCAGTTCCTGGATTGAGGAATTTTTTGATATAAAAATAATACAAATAGTTAGAATTGAATTGAATACTGCATGTCCTGGACTGTGGTAGGCATTTTATGTATATTTTTTATTGGTTACAAAAATCCTGTAAGGGATGGGTAGGTACAGTTATTCCTGTTTTACAAGTGAAAGAAATTGAGGTTCAGAGAGATTAAGTAACTTCTTTGATATTATATAATAGATAACAGAGCCAATATTTGAAGCCAGGTCTTTTGACTCTGTTCTCTTCCTCTTTCCATTATGTCAGGGTATTTTTCAGGAATTTCAAACATATTTTGCTTGAATTTAATCAGTTAAAGACAGAATCATTAATATATTAGGAAAGGTAATAAAATAATTTGGTTATCACACTGTCAAAAATACAGGCCTTAAGTAGATTCTACTTTAAATATTAGAAGTTGGTCATCTGAACATTTGAACTTGCTAATGATTTTCGTTATGTTTGAATACTAATGTGCTCAAGAATCATACATGCTTCCAAAAATGGTATATAAAATGTCTGGTATTTTGTTTATTGTGGCAAATTTTAGTGGTAGCTTTTCTATGGTTGCAGATCTGCATGTGCTAGGATTGGCTCAGCAGGGTGCTTTACCCCAGGATTTCCCTGAGATCCTGTCTGGCCTTAGATGATCTTTGTTTGTAACGAGTTCTAGGGATAGTATCTGCTTTTAAAGCTGTTTTAGTTTCATTCTTAACACCAAACCAGTGGTACCCTCTATTCCAGTGTCATTTTATGACTACAAAAGTATTTTGTAGTTAATTGGAATTAGTCTGGAATTCTCTCTAGGGCTAAGGAATCTTTAAGTTTAGTACGCTATACTCTTAGACAAACACAAGAAAAATGCTTGTAAAATGACTTGTGGTATATTTCTAAATATTAGCAAACTGTGATATCTGGGAATTCCTTAATATTAATTATTATGTTACTAATATTGGCTTAGTATTTAAAATAAATTTAGTATTCTTGGGTTATTTGATTTTAGTTCAGTTTTGTGTTTACTGAATGTCGGGGAAAACTAAATACAGTTACAAATTTTGGCATCTCTATTAAGCCATCTTCTAGCAATAGTAATTGACACTAGTTCCTAAAACTACAGCAAAACTGATCTGTGACTGAGTGAATGAACTGGTTTCTATTATACGTGAATTTATAAATGAAAAATCTTTAGTATAACCTGGGAAATTCTCAAATATATTTAAAAGATTTATTTTTTAAAAAAAATTCAATGTATTTTGTAAGAAAATTCAAGTGTTACAGTCATGCTAAAAGAACCATCTTTTATTATGGCAACAGATTTTTGTTTACTTAAGAGGACCTGTTGCTAAAATAGTAATGAGGAAGGGTGTAATATAAGTATAGTCATACACCCTTTGCTCTGCAAGTAACCAGAGTGTTACCTGTGTATGCTGTTCAGTCTCCTTTTGGAAGGTGAAAGTAAAGTTGTTTGTGTGTTTTTCTCTCTTGCACAGCCTAAAATGACTAATGTGTGATTTCAGTGGAATAAATGGCGTCCAAAGTCACAGATGCTATAGTCTGGTATCAAAAAAAGGTAAGTTGATAGTCAAAACTTTTAACTTTTAAAATGTTTGAATTCTAAAAATGCATGTTTGTGCTATGGATTTATGTCAAATATTGCCTAAAATAATGATAAAATAGATTTTAGGACTTTTAGTGGAAGGTGAAGATTATTTTGGTTTTCCTTATGTTTATTTTACCTCTAAATAAATTAGAAAGGTGATGCTTAAAAATATTTTTTTATTTTTTATTTTATAATATCAAAGCATTTAGATTAATTATGGTCAGTTATAATATAAACCAAATCACCAAGATTATGGATATATTAGCATTTTATAAAAGTGTTAACATTTTTCTTTAATTTTTTTAAAAGAAAGGTTAGCAGAGCTTTATGATTTTATATAACAGTTATTAACCTGTTTTTTATAACTTACAATTCAATAGGTGAATCTTTTCAGTAAATTAAACCTTTGGGGACTGTATTTCATAAACTGAAATAGTAAATGGTTATTTTGATGTTCTAGAATTGTTATAACTAAACTACTTATGTCATCCTATATATTTCAAAATAATCTTTCCCAATGTAATGTTTTTCTTTATAAAGTTTGAAAGAATAATATGCCTTTAAAAAAAATACAATAAACTATACTCCTAAAGAGTGTTTATATTCTCTAACATGTATGTTGTTTTATGTAATATCTTAGATTTTTTTGAGTATGTAGTGAATTATGTTTGTTTTCACCTTTTAAAACATTTTGATGCCTTATTTTTCAGGTCTCTATTAACAAAATATAAAGCTTTTCCTATATGGGAGAAAACCAGACAATTTTTAATTTAGTTGAATTGAAAATAAGTGATAATTAAAACACTTTAAAGATTAGACAAACCTAAGAATATGGTCTGTATGTGTTATTTATTTTCTGGGTAGACCATGCCACAGATACATAATACATTTGTCATATAGGGTACTTAATTGGAAGTATTGATGCTGACATACTATTAATACAATATTTTGTGGTTCTATATTAGTATCACCTTTATGTTTAAATTTCTAATCAACTTAAAAACCAGACTGCTTATCTAAAGAGCTAAATGAAATAAAATTCTGAATTAAAGAAAACTAAAATAATTAAATCTCCTACATTTATCCTTGAAAGTTTTTCTCTTTCCTAATTTCAACTTATGGAAGTAATGTTTATCAGACATTTTCTCTTTTTGGCTTCTTATGTTAAACATTTCAGACTTCACTGAAGATCATTTGTAGAACATACTTGGTTGACCTTTCTTGGGATCGGAGGGTTTGAAATATTATACTTACATTAAGTTAGCACAGTAACACCTCTCTTATCTGAGGGTCATTTACCTAACAGCTTTGGATGTATGTTAACAAAAAAATTTCCAGAGCAACCGTAACACATGTTATAAAATATACCAGCAAATGTAATCACATATTTTGTTAGACAGTTGCCAGAACTATCAACTAAATTTAATTTGTGCCTTTTTTCCTTTGCTTTTAAATTTAAGTTTTTTGAAGAAATATGTGTGAATACTTTGAAAGATTAGTATTTCTAAGCTTACTGAAAAAAATAAATAAATAATAGCCCCTAGATCGACCCTTCCTTGTCCTCACTCAGTCTCTGAGTTCTGCTCCCCAGGGGCAATCATTTTAAACTCTATAGCTCAGTAGTTCTGAAACCAAAGTTCTACCAATTCTTATCCCTGCTAGGAAGTTGGGGAGGGGGACTGCAAATGTGGGATGTGGGGTTTTGATTTTCATAATTACTTTCGGGGGGATAGTAGCATTTATGGATAGGAGTCAGAGGTACTAAATGTTATACAATGCTCTAAACTAGCACTCTTTTTCTATAAAGGGCCACATAGTAAATATTTTAGGCTTTAAGGGCCATGGATCTCTGCTGCAACTGTTCAACACTACCATTGTAGCACAAAAGCAGCCATAGACAATATGTAAAATGAATGGCCCTGGCTGTGTTCCAAAAAAGCTGAATTTAGAAAAGCAGGCAATGATCTAGATTTGGCCCACAGGTCTTGGTTTGCTGGCCTGTGCTCAACACAGCCCCATATAACAAGTAATTGCCCTGCTCAAAATGCAAATGTGCCCTGTTGAATAACACTGTTTATTTTGTACGATATTTACTTTGTTTTTAAATGTGCCTATCTTGTCTTTTCTTGGTCATTTATTGTAGATGTTACTTGTTGACTTTTGACCCTATGATTAGGATTTAGCTTTTTATAAGTTCCTCCTAAGCCTCCTCCCTCTGTCCTCTCGGTGACTAAAAATTTTGGTCAAGTCAGTATTCATTTTATGCTCACATTGTTATGTTTGTGTAGAGTTACACCATGTTACGTACTACCATATTTGCAGACGTTTTTTTCCCTTTTGCGAGGTGTTTTTTTTTTTTTTTCCTGAGTTCTTCAGAGTCTTTGGTAGAACAGTAAAACTTTTGTTGCAATCAGTCACATTTAGGTATTCTATCAGTTTCTTGAAAATGACCCTGCTAGAACTCTCTGTCTGCTCCATATTGAATGGATTTTTCTCAAGTTATACTTCATGGCTGCCATTAGTATTTCCTTTTATCATTAGCCTGAGAGTTCCCTTACTACTCTGAGATCATTCAGATTTGTTTTTCTCTTAAATATATGCTTAGAAAAAATCCTTTTAGCAGTGTTTAGAACACTGCTCAAGTGAAAAGAACACTTGAGTACTGTAGCTGTACTTACTGATTATTTGACCATGGACAAATAACTATTTCTTTGAGCCTCAATTTCCACTTCTCTATATTGACTAGATAATGGTTCTCTTTTCAGTCATGGATCCCTTTGAAATTGTGATAAAAGCTAAGAATCTTACTTTGAGAAAAATGTATGTAATGTACTTAAACACAAAATGTCACATCTGTCTTGAAACTGGGTTAAGAGGTTTTGGATTAGATGATTTTAAGACGTTTTGATATTTTTAACATTCTTTAATTTTGTGACTGTCAATCAGTACTATCCAGCTCTTGATGGACAGTCTCACTGTAAATAAAAACCAAGAAACATTCACCTTCCTTTTATTGAATATTTGTTTGGTAGTGACTCAATTTAGAAGCACTTTTCCCCACTGGAAAATGGTAACATTTTTATATTTTTATTTTGAGTACTGAACACTAGCCCCAAAGGCTATTACTTGGTTTGTGGACTGTTTTAACCTGAGCTTTAGTAACAGATGTGAAATTTACAGGAGAAAATAAAAAAAACTTTTTTTAAATGGAGTCTCACTCTGTCACCCCAGCTGGAGTGCAGTGGCGTGATTATAGCTCGTTGTAGCCTTGAACTCCTGGGCTCAAGTGATCCTCTGGCCTCAGCCTCCCAAGTAGATGGACTATAGGTGTACACCACCGCGTCCAGCTAATTTTTTTCGCTTTATTTATAGAAAGGGGTTCTTGCTATTTTGCCCAGGCTGATCTCAAACTCCTCAAGTGATCCACCTCCCACCTCCCCCAGGTAGCTGGGATTATAGTTGCAAGCCACTGTGCACAGCTATAACTTTAAGTTATTATAAATGTATACAGAAATTCTAATTAAATATCAGGTATTTTTTGATAAATTATTCTATGTATGATTTACTTGAGATTTTTAAAATCCTTTAATATCTAGTTTTAAATGTCATTTTGTACTATTACAGCTATCATAGTCATGAATAATTTGAAAGTTTCTATTGGTACAAAGTAGTTTTCAGTTATTAACCTGGAGGAACAGTTAATGCAACGAGAATGACAACAGGGGAGAAACCAGAATAGTCTTTAGTTAATAGGGAGCAGTTGAACAAAATACTTTGCTTTCATATTTCTAGTTTCTTGTTTCCAAGGAAAAGGAATTATTTATCTTTTGGAAGGCATCCTAATAAGAACCTGAAGTTATAAGGATTCAAAGATAATTGACACGTATTCCTTTAAACAATGTAATGAGCCATAGCATTGTATTGTGACTATGCAGATCAAATTATGAGAGAATGAGGTCTTATTTTCAAGAGATGAATATATAAGAGAAAGGTGGCTTGGAAATACTCCCCAATTTGAAAGAGAAGAAAAGCACTAGCAACATTGTATGGAGGTAATAAAATAGTGAACTTAGCTTACAGAACTGAGGAAGAACTATATGATATAGATCTTAGATCTTGGTCATTGCCTTTAAGGAGTCAGTGGCCAACAAGAAAACTAATGAATATGTTTAATTACTTCTAAATATGAGCCAATAGTGGGATTCATTTAATAATTTAAGTAAGAAACAAGCCTGAGTAATGACCTTGATTGATAACTATGGTCAGTTATAAATAGTTGGGAACTTTAAACTCTCTACCTTTTTAGTAAAGTTCAGCTATGTTAATGGCATGTGTCTGTGCATGCACATGCGTGTGTGTGTATGTGTATGTCCTGAAGTACATGGACATTTCAGAGTGGTAGCCTGCCCAAGGTTGCACAGGTTAAGAAGTTAAGAAGTATTAAGTCTCAGCTTTTAACTCCAGAAACCTGTGCAGTTATTTACCTTTTTGGTTATCCTTCCTCCATCATTCAGTATTGTTTTGCAAGTAAGACAAATCGAACTTAAGCTATCTTATGAGGGGAAGTTTACTGGCTTTCAAGCCAAACCACACAGAGTGGTGAAGCTTATCTCAGGGTTGACTGACTCTCCAGACCAGAGCATCGTTAGATGTATCTGTCTGCCTTTCTTTGCTCCCTGCTTTTCTTGGGTTGGTTTATTCTTTCCTGCCACAGAGCACTTGTTGTCAGAACAAGGCCCAAGATACCTCCACACTCCTCTTCTTTTAACACATTGACTGCCATGCTAAAAAAAAATTTTTTTTTCCTGGGGGCCACAGTGTTTTATTACAAAAATAGAATAAAAACTTCAAAAACAAAGTGATTCTTTCTAATTTAATGAAAAAATAGTTACTTTTTATTGTTTTCTGTGCGTGAGTTATATGCAGCTTGAAAAATAGTTTCTGTGGCTACCAAGGTGAAGAGATGTGTGAGTTACATATGCTTCATGAGGTGCCAGGCTCAAAACTAGTGTGAGTTAAATATAACTCAAATGGCAGTTAATACGTTGAAAGCCCCTTGAGAAGAAAGGATAGGAGGACTGGGATACAGTGAGTTTCCTACCCAGAACTCTTCCTGACGTGACATTTTTCCCTGTTGGAGGAGCCTCTACTTTGTTAAGGAATTCATTCTCCTTCATAGGCCTTGTAGCCAGAGAGAATATTTATCTAAAGTCTTGGAGGGAGTGAATCCTGATTATTCTAAGCCTATCTGTGGTATTCTATTTCCCTTGCTAGTGATTGGCTGAGGTATGTATTACAGTTTTGGCTAATGAGACATGAAGCCTTCTGAGAAAAGTCTCTCATGTCCTAAAAACAGAACCAATAATCATAATAATAATAACAAAATTTCTATAATATTATATGTCAGGCATTTTTTCAGTGCTTTACATATATTAACTAATTTAATACAGTATGATATGAAATAGAGGGTTTGTTTCCTGTCTCTGGATATTGGTGGATGAGGCTCTGCTGCCTGGACTTTTATAGGGACCTCACTCCCATGAGAGGAGCTTACCAATAGTCTAATAATGGCAGAATTAAAAGATGGAAAGAACCTGATTTTTTCAAGACTTTTTTAACCAAATCATAGGATTAATCAACTCTGAAAATGTCCTACTTTGGAACTTCTTATTGTGTGAGATAGTAAATCCCCTTATTTTTCAGTCATTTGAAGGTTTTAGTTCCTTGGTGCTGAACGCATCCTAAGTGATACACAGAGATGTTTTCTCATGGGATACAGTTTCCCATTCATTTCCTCTTTTGCCTCTGGGTGGTTATAGTTGTAGATGGAAAATTAAGGTCTACTAAAAATATTGAGCCATAGACAAATGGGCTTATTACATTTTCTCTTCTATGTTTTCTTTCTTGAACCATATGTACTATTAAATCTTTAATATAATTTTAACTACCATGCTTTATATTATAGTATGGTATGGGTGAAAGAGCACTGTGCAGGACAGAAGTCTGGAGCAGCCTCCAGACTTGTTACCACAGCTTGCAGAAAGTTGTGGACAGAAAGACAGAATGAGATAGCACTAGAGAAGGTCAGAAACGGGGAAAAGGCCAGCTACATGCCATCATGGTACTTTGATGCCCAGATTCTCTCCACCCTCAGCTTCACCCTGACTTTCGAATAGTTCAGCCATATCAGCCAATAAATCCCCCCTCTTTTATTGAAGCTAGTTTGATTTGAATTTTTACTTGCAAAAGAAAGAGTCCTGACTAAATGTGTGTGTGTGTGTATTTTTTTAGAAGCATAGTAAGTATTCAGAAAATCACTCAGAATATAAGTCAGCTTGATGAATTTTTACAAACTGAGCCCATGTAATACAGGACTCACATCAAAAACCTTCATGCTCTCTTTCAGTCACAACACTCTGAGGGTGACTGCCATATGGGACTGTATCATAATAGGTAACAAGAACACAGGCTTTGGGTTTTGGAAAGCAGAGGTTTGAATCGTTTTTGAAAGTCTTGAACCATGGAATTAATTAATTAATTTTTGGATAAGTTGCCTAACTTCTCTACATTCTACCTTTCTTCATGTATATAAAGGGATGATAATACCATCTTTTATATTTATTTGAGGATTAATTATTGATATATGAAAAATGTTAGTGCTTCACACTGGGTAACCCTTCAGTAAATGAGAGTTACTATTGTTGCTTCATATTCTCCAAACTTATCAGAGTACTTTATTTCATGGATTCTGAAGATTCTCATGAGGCTAAAAAGATTCTTACTTGTAGATGAAAAATTTAAAATGTCAGACTTCTAATATCCAGTATTAGAGCAGTGACTATTTAGTTGATGTTTGTTGTCTAACACTCATACAGCAAAGTCATGATTATGTGTCATTTTGCTTGCTTTCAGTCATTGATGGTGTTTTCCACCTCTTCCTTATTAATGTCACTCACCAAAAATAAGACTTATCCTAGCAGAAATAGATTGGTTGGTTGAATTGCTGTACTATTTCCCTTTTTACTTAAGATTTTTCTTCCCCATTTTTGTTAAAGTTCTTAATTTTTAACCCAAACTCTCTCCAGTTTGAGTTATCTCTAGCCTTCATAATTTGGGTTTTAGTTTTATTTGTTTGTAAGGAAAAAAAAAAAAACTATACTATGTGGTAGTCAAGAGTTTGACTTTGTAGATATCTAGTTCCTATTAATAAGAAACTTGATACATGTAGATGCTAATAACTTGATCATAGTCACAAATTAATGATAGAACCAAACTAAGGTCTGCTGACTTTCAGGCCACTGTTCCTCCTATACCAAAGTTCCTGTGAAAAACAGACTGAGAGTATGTTTATATAATTCATTTGTTTAATTTAAGAAATTTTTTAGGTGACTTCTGATGGGAGAGTTTTCGGAGAGGTATATATCTTTTTTTAAAAAGGTAAGGTTAGTATTATATATACATATTTGTTGATTTAACAACAGCAGTAATGATGATGGTGATGATGATGTTAGAATACCAACCATACATTTAAATAGCATTTTTTTTCCAGAGTGCCTTCATATATATTCTCATAGTTTAGTTTATTGTGATAATGAAATAGATTAACTCAATGGTTATTATCAAGATATTATAAGAAGTTATATTGGTTTTCTAGGTCTTTTATAATAAAGGACTATTAGTACAAACTGCTTGACTTAAAATAACAGAAGTTCAGGATTCCAGAAGTCCAGAATTAAACATCAACAGGGTGGATTTCTTCTGGAGAGAGGTTCTGAGGGAAAACTGTCCCATGTTTTCTCCTAGCTTCTATGAACAATCCTTCTCCTTGCTTTGTGGATGCATTATTCCACTCTGCTTCCATCTTCACATTGCCTGTCTTCACTCTGTTTTTGTGTCCTCTCCTCTTTCTATAAGGACAGTACTCATTGGATTTAGGGCCCACACAAGTTAAGATCTGAAGATCCTTAACTAATTGCATCTGCAAAGACCCTATTTCCAAATAAGATAACCATTCTGAGATTCCAGCGAATGTGAATTTTTGTAGGACATTATTCAACCCACTGCAGAAGTATAACTGAAGCATATTATTGGTTTCAGTGGATTCCATGTGGAGAGTTGTAGCTTTATTTCCTTCTGTATAGGTGTATCCTAGACTACCAGTAAAGAACTGAGTAAGAGAAGACCAGGATCCTAAGTATTTTCTTCATATTCTTGTTAAGATTGTTAATCACTTAGTTCCTCGTATGTGAAGTATTAGGAAATAAATTTGTGTAGAATTAAGCATAATTTCCTGCTTCCAGTTCTTATGACATACATAGGTATTTGGGTTCTTTATCTAATCTAACTATTATTAGATTTGCTATCTTATTTATTATAAATAATAATAAATATTCTTTAACTTTTAAAAAAAAGTACATGAAAGTTAAACCAGAGTTTACATTTCTAAATGTCTTAGTCTTAGAGGATTGTCAAACCTACTTTATGATAATTATTGTCTGTCTCTTAAAATGCTGATTGTTTCTATTAGGACCAAACAATATTATATATAAAAGTTTACATGTATATAAAATATTAATTTATTGTTTCAGTCATAAAATTGTAACAGTTGAGTTGAAGTGTGAAGTTTTAAAAAATTCAAACTTTCATTGAAATCAAATGTATGAAGAATGTGTTTTTTCTATAATTGCTACAGGCTATTGAAAAAGCATCCCTGTATTCAATGCTATAGGATTTTGTATTTGGGGCTAATTATGTATAACACTTTAGATTGATTCTGTATTGGAGGACATCTTTGGCTTTCCTGAGTGATCCTAGGTTAGCTGATTTTATTTTTATTTACCAACCTTGAGTGAGTTTCTTAACTTTTCTGAGCCTTAGTTTCTTTATCTATAATATTGAGATGAGAATCCATTTAAGATTGCTTTGATGATTAAATGAGATAACATGTAAACACCAAGCACAGTGCTTGGTGTACAGTAGACATTCTATAAATATTGCTATGGTGGTTCTTCTGACTTCTGTTCACTTTTACCAGATATGGAGTGTTATTAATAATATATTTGGTTAATAAAGGTTTTAGTTAATTGTTTTTTTAAATTGGACATTTCTGTATCTGTTTAAGTGGAAAAACACCATTAGAAGAGGTGGTCGAGTTTGTTTTGTATTTTTGAGAATTCCTTACGTGCATTTAATGTCTCTGTCCCTTATCTTTTGCTTTAACTTTTAACGCAAAATAGTTTTTTCCTCAGCATGTATCATTCTTTATTTGGGATCCTTTGAAGTACTTTTGTTATCATGGTAAAGAGAGGTGTTTTAGGAAGGAACAAAATAAATGATGCATTAAAAAGTGGGTAGACTAGATAATAGAAGGGCAGACATAGTTTAAGTTTACCACCACCTAATCTTACTTGGTAATTTTGAGGAATGCGCTATGCTATTTGGTAAATTCTCTGGGAATCTTTCTTTAAATGAAAAAACTTTGTTTTAATTTTGACTCTTTTCAAAAGTTCTTTAACCCTGCAAATGGAATAATAATGACCGTTTTTTAATATTTTCCTGATTTGTGGTTATCTGTTATTTATGGCTTTGTCCTATGATACATTATGATTTATCTGTCCTTTGTGTGAATTTTCACTTCTGTAACATTATCTTGATTTGTCATTCATCAGTTAGTAGAATTGTAGGTAAATGAATTAAAGTAAAACCTGAGAGAAAGCTTTTCCTTGGGTAAAAATTCAGTTACTACTCCAATGAATTGATTTTGCTGACAGCTTTTTTGGTGATTCAGAAACCCTCATTTCTTCTGGTTTTGTTGTTTGCTTGTTTTTATTTTGATTAAGGCTTTCACTCTTTGAGATTACCTTGTGCTAGAACCTAACCTTACTAAACAATCAGAGATGTATAAAGGGAAAGGTACTTAGAAGTAACCTTTCTAGTATCTATTTTACAGTGAGAAAACTGAGACGTTGAAAGATAAAGGAACTCCAGGTCTTGTTTTGCTTTTTATAAAAACCTAGTCTAGAGATCTTGTCAACTGTACCATGAGTTTATAGAATTTCATTTTTTGAACTAGCAGTACCTACACTTAAAAGAGAGAACAGATTCAACTCCCACTGGTAAAGAAAATGGAAGCACGGAAAAAAATATCTTGCACTATTCCCTAGCAGTAACCTTGTAGACTGCTACACAGTAATGTTTAAAGGATCTAAGGGGATCTATATGCAGTACTGAATTCATATATACAGTATCAGTAGAAAGTTCTTTATTTTTAAGGTTTTTGAGACATATTTCACCATCTTCAGGCATTATATAAACATCCAAATGCTTAGTAGTTATTTCATATTTGTTCTCTTTAGAAGGTAAGTATTTGGTAATAGAAGGGTTTTGCATTTGTTTTGCAAATACCTTCGTACATCAGAACGTGGAATTTCTATGTAGTACACACGTCTTTGAAATGCTGTAGTCATTTGCTTATGATTTTTTTTTATTCCATTTAAAGGAAGCACTTGCCTACAGCAGTTGCCAAATACAGTGCCTAAAAATTAAAATAATTATTTACACAGGTATGAGGAGATCCAAGAAACTATGTTATTTGAATAGAGTTGAAGTTCTTTAATGAATCAAGCTTCTTATACCTATGGGGTATTGGGAAAAAAAATATTTTATGACTTACTGGAAAACTAGTCTCTAACCTTTTTCATTCTCTGATGAATAGATTTAAAATAAAGATGTTTAGTCAAGGATATAATGTTTGCAAGTTCTATGCCAGATATCTTGCAGTCAGTTTATCTTTAACCATGGTAACATACATAGTGGTGAAATAAATTGGTAGATTACCATTGGCAGCCTAAAATTAGGCAAATGAACCCATTTTGAAAGGCCTGAGAGTAACTAAAACACTGTGGTTAACTGCTGTATATTTATAGTTCTATAAAGAATGACATTTATAAATGCTGTTTAGCAGAGTAACATAGAAGCTAAATTGCTCTTTGCCCAGTGGCCCATAGAGTTTATTCAAATAAAAGCTGTTGATTCAGTACCAAGGATTCACAGCTGGAGAAAGCTGTGTAGCCTAAAAGTTTGCCATTTGAACTTTTGTCCAGAATTAATATCTTTGTTAAGATACATTTTGCCTGGTCATTTTAAGTGAAATCTTGCTTTAGTTTGCTTTCTGTTTTTGATCTTTCCTATCCCCTATGATGGGATCAGAATTACAGATAGAGTTTTGGTTTACCTGCTTAGTGTAATCTCTAAACAAGCAAAAAATGTATAAAGAGCTAGTTAGTAAGGTGGCCGTATTAAAGTTTAGTTCTTTTAGAGCTTTGAGAAATCAGAGGAACAAGGTCTTATTTTTCCCATCTCAGTGTGGTAAGCTGCAGGATATATTTGCAGTTACTGCTTTTTTGGTACACTGTGACACTTGTTATGTGGTTTATTTTTATTTTCTGGTAGTAAACTAAGAGGAAAAATTACTAGGTAGAGCCTCATTACATTGATTTTATATAGGGAAAATTCATTACATTTAGTTTTACCAGTACAGTTTGATTTTTGAGATCAAAGACTATTTTTCTTCTTTTTTCCTCCACTTTTTTCTTTTCTTTTTTCAAGGTCTCAGCATAATTCTAGAGCTAAAGGGTTATTACACATGGGTTAAAGACGTTTATTACCAAGACACTCTCTCTACAAAAAATAATGTCCTGGTAGGATGTGTACCCATCTACATTTAAATAACATTTATGATGAGCCTACTATGTATCAGGTAATAAGTTCTTTAGGAAACTGCATCATGGAGGAACCAAAATGTAAACAAATAACTATTATATTTTATGGTAAATGCAATAAAATTATCTTTAAAGTGCTGTAGGAACTCACATAAAGTACCCTCTGAATTTGTTCCTCTAATCATCATTCTGTTATTGTTTTGTTTTGTTTTTTTTTTTTACCAGAAAAAGGTATGTATTCTTTATTTTATTTTTATTTTTGAGACAGATTCTCACTCTATTGCCCTGGCTAGAATGCAGTGACATCATCATAGCTCACTGCAACTTCAAACTCCTAAGCTCAAACAATCCTTCTGCCTCAGCCTCCTGAGTAGCTGAGACTACAGGGGTGTGCCACTGCGCCCAGCTAATTTTTCTATTTTTTGTAGAAACGAGGTCTCGCTCTTGCTTAGGCTGGTCTCAAACTCCTGCCTGAGCTTAAGTGATCCTCCTGCCTCGGCTTCCCAGTGTGCTAGGATTACAGGCATGAGCCACCGTGTCAGGCCAGTTATATGTTTTTTATTTATAAAAAGAAAAAGATAAACATCCCAATAGAAAATGTCAGAATAAGCATGTAATTCACAGAAGAAAGAAAAATGCTAGCATACATATAAAAATGTTTAACATCACCAGTAATCAAAGAATTGCAAATTAAAACAATAAACCACCACTTCTTTGTCCATGACATTGACAGAAATTTCAAATAAGAGGATACCTAACTAAACAGTTTTAGAAGAATGTTTCAAAAATGCTTCTGAAGCAAAGTGGAACGAAATGGGTTGTAAACCCACATATGTAA
The DNA here is from genome assembly GCA_963574885.1 of Lepilemur ruficaudatus. Taxonomy (NCBI): domain Eukaryota; kingdom Metazoa; phylum Chordata; class Mammalia; order Primates; family Lepilemuridae; genus Lepilemur; species Lepilemur ruficaudatus. Next base: position 34,798 of record CAUYRT010016775.1, read on the forward strand.
TGATAAGCCAAGTTTGTAAACACATGTACACATATGTAGAGTTTATAAAGGCCCAAATAATACATACCAAAATGTTAGTGTAGCCATATAAAGATAGTAGGATTGAGATGATTTAAAAGCTATTTTAATCCTCTTCTGTATTTTCTAAATGAATATATTGATATTTTCACATCAGTAAAAATGCATGTTGCATTTATAATATTTAGGTAGTAACAAGTAAGGGATGATTTCTGTTCACAGTTTTCTGTGCTTCAGTTATTAGTGATGGCAGAAAAGGTGTGAAGTTGGACCACTAATATGGGCTGCTTTTATCTTAATAATATTGTTCAAGTCTGCTGTGATCTCCTTTCTTCATTGTTCCTTCATTCTTGTTCTAGTTAAGTATTAATAGTTTCTTCTTACACACACCAGAGTGATTTATCTTTCAACTTTTCTTACCTCTAACACCATCCTTCCCAACAAATGTAACTATTTGAAGTCTCTACATGCTGTTTCTCACTTTAGTGTTTAGTATGCCCACTTTTACTCTTTATTTTTTTAAAGTAACTTAAGTTGGTCCTTAACTGAAAGCTGATACCTTCCCTCAAGCACATCTTTCATAATCCCCTGGAAACTGGGTTAGGTATCTCTTTGCCAGTGCTCCTGTAGAAAAGTTCTGTGTGTTCTTTTCATGTCAGTAGTATGTTTTTTTTTTTTTTCCTCTTGCTTCTTTCTCTTTTTCCCGCTTTACAAAGTAACGTGGCAGTAGTTACCTAGCATCCTCCAAAAGTCAACACTGTGTTGCTGGTTTGTTTGTTTTAACTATCATTATGAATTCTTGGCTTTAAAGATACTTGGTATGGGCCGGGCGCTGTGGCTCACGCCTGTAATCCTAGCACACTGGGAGGCCGAGGTGGGCGGATTGCTCAAGGTCACGGGTTCAAAACCAGCCTGAGCAAGAGCGAGACCCCGTCTCTAATTAAAAAAATAGAAAGAAATTAATTGGACAACTAAAAATATATAGAAAATATTAGCCGGGCATGGTGGCACATGCCTGTAGTCCCAGCTACTTGGGAGGCTGAAGCAGAAGGATTGCTTGAGCCCAGGAGTTTGAGGTTGCTGTGAGCTAGGCTGATGCCACGACACTCACTCTAGCCCGGGCAAGGGAGTTTGACTCTGTCTCAAAAAAAAAAAAATACATTTAAAGATACTTGGTATGTTTCTACCTGTTGGAGTTATTGTCCTTAATTATGCTCGGCTAGTTCTGTCTTGACAATAGGAGCTTATTCAGATTGGCTTGAGTCTATTTGACATTACCCTGGTAGTGTTTGACTGTATTCCTTGAGGAAACAAATTTTAATTGGAAGCAATCCTTTCTCCATAGGGACAGATACAGGGAAAATTAGGGATAGATTCTGATTCTTTTACCATCCTGGATATAAATATCCTGAGATGTTCATGATACAGATAGAAGCTAAATTCATTCTGCTCCATCTAACAATAATCATTTGTGGATCTCTTTTATAATATTAGTTATTCTTCTACCTTTGTATTACAATGGCATGTTTTCATTCTAGCACTTATCACAGCCTGACTCACAGTATAATTAATCTCCCCTGTTAATCCATGAGAGTAAGAATTGTTATCTTTCTATCTCCATTATTTTAGGGCCTTATCTTATCTTGATACTTGGATATGTTTGCTGCTTTGATAACAGTGCTGTCAGGAGACAAAATGTATATTAAGCTTTTAGTTCATATAGTTCTTCATTCTTAAATTCAGCACCTTTGATGTGCCATGCATGCACCAAGCTAGGCACTTGTTCAAGTGACTTGGTTTAATTTATTGAATAGTCAAATCTGTGAAATAGTTTCTGTATGCTAACTATTATATTAAGTATTAAGTGAAATAATTTAGCTTATGGCACCATTTCCCAAAGTGTGTCCTGCATGATGTTAATAAGTGTTAGTAGAATAAAGGGATTTTGTGTTAAATCACTTTGGGAAATAAATGAGTGAGACAAAGGTAAACAAGTTTTATGATTACAGAATTTCACCTTGCAAATTATGTGCAGCGTGACTGTATAAGAGACAGGTAGAGAAAACATTTTCTCTATTTATTTGACTTAATTTTTTTCCCTCTGAGTATCTGTGGAACATACTTAGGAAAATACTAGCCTGTAGATAACACTTTACATAAGAGAGTATGATGCAGTGGTAAGAGCTTCAAGTTGGAAGGCAGAACTTAGGTTTCTGCCTCCAAATACTAGGTATAAAACCTGACGTCTCTTAAAGCCTCAGTTGTTTCTTCAGTAAAAGAAGTTAATACTGGTCTGTACAGTGTAAAATTGCAAGTCCTTTACAATGTACTTGACAAAGATTAGTACTTTAACACAGTCTTATCTAAATGTTTCATTATAAATTTAACAAATACTGTAAGTGAATATTTGATTTCTTCCTCTGTACAGTTTTCCCTAATCCTACATAGTGAAAGTTAAAGGTATAACTTCTGTAGGCCTACTGGTAGTCACCCTTAGTAGCAATTCTAGGGCCACCGGACTCTTGCAATTGTAGCGAACCTTTTCTGGACCAATGATGACAGTGCTCCAGGTTCCCTGGATTCTAATTCTGGGGGACCTGGACTAAGCACCCAGAAGCAATTTATCCTTTCTCTCCATTTTAATTTTACCTAGGATAAGTAATTGAAAGGAAGCCAAACAAGTTTTGAATAATTCTGTTTCATGGCCTGATTGTTTATTTCAAATGAATGAGTAGCAAAAATATGTTAGGTATTTCTTAAAATACAAAAATATTTAAATACCAGTACATGTTAATATTCTTGACATTTAAATTGCCTTAAAATATGTTATAGCTTTTCATGCTGTTTATAGTAAACTTAGAAATATGCAAACAAGGAAGGCGCTGTAGTCTTGATTCATATTATGTGCACATGATTTAGTCAGGGTTATGTTTTGGAATGATAAACCAGAGTACATCCTGTGATGACTACTAAAAGAATGCAAATAGACATATTCATTCTTTCCTTGTCATGGTGCAATATGAAAGAAAAGGAAGCATTAGGTAATTCATCCAGATGATGCAATAGCGAACATTTATTGAGCTCTTGTGTGTGGGGTGACTATTGTTAGCTCAGTATGCATTAGCACATTTAATCCTTACAATTACCCTGTGATTACTAATGATAGTAATAATTTTACGTATTTTTAGGGCTAAGTTGGACTTCATGAAGAGTTTTGTATATTTTTATTTGCTTTTTTAACAGGCTCTGTCAGCTTCCCTGCTTGCAAAACAGCCCATGGAGGGTCAATAGAATCAGAAGTATCTGACAATAATTAGGGATTAAATGCTGTCCTTCCCAGACACCTCTTAGTGATCAGAACCAAGGCAAGAAAAAATAAGGTAGTTTTTGTGTGGAAATGTGAACTAAATTACTGGTGGATAAGAGCTCAGTTGTAGAACCAGGCTCTCTGGATTTGAATTCCTGTGTTCTACTACTTACTGTTTAACCTTGTACAACCTAGGTAACTATAAAATAGGAATAACAGGAATATCTAATTCATAGTATTGTGAAGATTAAATTAGTACATGGAAAGTATGTTAGGCACCTGATAAATGCTAACTATTTGTTGTTATTGCTAATTATTGTTCTTATTTAAATTATTAACATTAACTGCCTTCCATCCAAGGTGGGGCAGCTAAGACATTTTGATGTGTAATAGGAAAAAAATTTATTTAATAGTAGATATCAGTTGACAAGAAATACTTGAGAGCTTTCACTTTTTGCTCTGAACATCATCTTAGATTGGGTGATAGGTATAATAAAGTAAATGTTTAATCTATAGCTTGATGCAGTAAAACATCTACGCAGTTTTCCTATGCATATGATCTTTTGGTTTTAGTAGATTGATGAATCCCTGTTCAAGGAATTTACAAGATTGGCTGAACTTTAAAACAAGTTGTATTTTGGGGGATAAATCATGTCCAATACCTCTTATTAAAGTAGTTAATACAGATGAGGAAGATTTGAGAAATATACACATTCATGTTAAACATTTCCTTTTTTCCTCCCACCCTACATGAAGTGCCTTGGTAGAAACTTTTTCCATTCTCCCAGGATGGCATTTAGCCTCTTATATGCAAAAGAAGTAATAAAGTTGGACTTTTAATTACAGTCATGAACATAAAGAAAAAGTGATATCTATTCTTAGGAATCTGATAAATTAAAAAAACAAATTTCAGCAAGTTAAAAAATGGATATATCTGAAATAGGTGTGTTTACTTACTTCTTATCTAAACAAGTAGTTTGAAATGGTTTCTGCTACTAAGACTACTGGTATCCATAAATTGTTATTGTTTTGAGAAGAGACAATTCATATTTATTTTAGGAAGGTAGCACTAAGTAACGGAAAACCTATGGGCATCTGTGCCTGTAGATGGAATCCATCTTCTATGTCTTAAAATCTGTCTCACCTTGGGTAAGTTACTTCAACCTTTCTGAGACTCAGTTTCCTCATGTGTAAAATGGGAGTGATAAGGCTGACTTTTTAGAAAGTTCTAGCATAGTATGTGAGAGCTTTTTAAATAAATGTTCCCTTTCATTTTGACATAAATAATTTGAATTTGTACCACACACAGGTATGGATCCTATTTGTACTCTATGATTATTGATGACTTAAAAATCAAGCAGGAAAAAAAGAGAAAACAGAAAACAAGGTCCATGGAGTCAAACATCCTGTGTTTGAGTCTGGTGCTGTTGTTTGCTATCTTTTGGCTTTTAATGAGTTATTAAAGTTCTTTATGTCTGTTCCATTTCTAAAATTTTTAAAAATTTTTAATTGATGCATAATAATTGTACATATCATGGTGTACATGTGATAGTTTGATGCATGCATACAATGATCAAATCAGGGTTCTTTAGGATATCCATCACCTCAAACATTTATCATTTCTTTGTATTGGGAACATTTTCAATCTTCTCTTCCAGCTACTTTGAAATCTACAATACAGTATTGTTAACTGTAGTGACTCTACTGTGCTACCAAACAGTAGAACTTATTCCTTCTATCTAACTGTATTTTTGTACCCATTAACTAACCTCTCTTTATCCACCCCTCTTCCCAGTCTCTGGTAACCATCATTCTATTCTCTACCTCCAGGAGATCCACTTTTTTAGCTCCCACATATAAGTAAGAACATGTGATATTTGTCTTTCTGTGCTTGCTTATTTCACTGAACATAACGTTCTCCAGTTCCATCAATGTCGCTGCAAATGACAGGATTTCATTATTTTTTATGCCTGAATAATATTCCATTGTTTATATATACATTTTCTTTACCATTCACCCATTGATGAGCACTTAGGTGGATTCTATATCTTTGCTATTATGAATAGTGCTGCAAAAAACATGGAAGTGCAGATATCTCTTTGACATATTGATTTCCTTTCTTTTAGATATATATGCAGCAGTGAGATTGCTAGATTATATGGTTGTTTTATTTTTAGTCTTTTGAGGAACCTCCATACTGTTTTCCATAGTGGCTGTACTAATTTACATTCCCACCAGCAGTATATTAGCATTCCCTTTTCTCCACATCTCACCAACATCTATTATTTTTTGTCTTTTTGATAATAGCCGTTTTTTAACTGGAGCGAGATGATACCGAGGTTTTGATTTGCAGTTCTCTGATGATTAGTGATGGTAAACATTTTTTCATATACCTGTTGGTCATTTGTATGTCTTCGTTGAGAAATGTCTATTCATATCTTTTACCCATGTTTTAATTGGATTATTTGTTTTTTTGCTATTGAGTTTTTTGTTATTTGAGTTATTCGTCATTTGAGTTTTGTTGAGTTATTTTAGTTTTTTATATATTCTGATTATTAATCCTTTGTCAAATAAACAGTTCATAAATAATTTCTCCCATTCTGTAGGTTGTCTCTTCACTCTGTTGTTTCCTTTGCTGCACAGAATCATTTTAGTGTGTATAATCCCATTGGTCTATTTTTAGTTTTGTTGCCTGTGCTTTTGAAGTCTTGCTCAAAAAATCTTTGCCCAGGCTGGACGCGGTGGCTCACGCCTGTAATCCTAGCACTCTGGGACGCCGAGGCGGGTGGATAGCTCAAGGTCAGGAGTTCAAGACCAGCCTGAGCAAGAGCGAAACCCCATCTCTACTATAAAATAGAAAGAAATCAATTGGACAACTAAAAATATATGTAAAAAATTAGCCGGGCATGGTGGCGCATGCCTGTAGTCCCAGCTACTTGGGAGGCTAAGGGAGTAGGATTGCTTGAGCCCAGGAGTTTGAGGTTGCTGTGAGCTAGGCTGATGCCACGGCACTCTACAGCCCAGGCAACAGAGTGAGACTCTGTCTCAAAAAAAAAAAAAATGAAACCCTGGTAGCACAATAATTGTCTGTCATCGTGGTACCTACTTAGCAGACAATGTTAACCATCACATGCCTTCCTAAATTTGCTGTGCCCTGAAGGTCTAGAACCTCATGGGCAGCGTTGGTGAGTGCTGTGTGTGATCACACATGGCTACGCCATGGACCTGGGCGTGACCCGGGTGAGTAGGTGGTTTCAGAGGCCAGCCTCTGGGTCACCCAAGGGCGCAGAGCAGGATGCATCAGTTACTTCTCAGAGCAGCACAATTCATGGAAAGCCAGGGAGCACTGAGTGAGCAAAGGAAGTCTAGAAAGTCTGCGAAATAGTTTAATAATAAGGGTATTAGGAAATTTTTAAAACTCAGAATGATTAAAAAGGGGAGGGGCAGCTCAGGCAAAGGCTCGGAGGGTGCGGGGTGCAGTGCCTTTGCCAGGATCTGTAGGGGCCCCGGCGCGACGCTCTGGGAGGTCCCCCGTGCAGGACCCACAAGCAGCAGGGAAGGTGTGGCAAGGACGCCGCCCCCTGCTGCGCTCAGCTGTGGCTGTGGCGCGTGACATCCACACCCCGCGCTGAGTGCACGGATCGGGTGAGCTCCTCTGACCCATCCTCAGCAGGCCCGTGACCCCCTACTCCTGCCGAGCAGCCTGAAGCTCACGCCAAACTCCTGACCTTCAGCAATCCGCCCACCTCGGCCGCCCAGAGTGCTAGGATTACAGGCGTGAACCACCGCGCCCAGCCTGCTTTCTTTTAATTATGAAAGAATCATTGCTCATAATCGCCCAATAGTGCGTGTGTGTAAAGTAAAATATATGAGTTGGTGCTTCCCGGGCCTTGTCCCCTCCACTTCCTGGCGTTATCACTAGGGGCAGTTTGGTGTCTGTCCGTCTGTGTCTGCTTTGATCTATAGAAACATTCTTCACTTTAAATCATGGGTTCGCTTCTTCACTTGGTCTCTGATGACTGTCTTTCCGCGCCCACCGCTGCGGACCCGTCCCCTCCCCTGCGTGAGTCCCACATTGGGTGCAGTGGGCCTGCTTGTTGGCGGATCTGCCTCCTGTTTGTTCCAGTTGTGAGCACAGAGGGTGATGTCTCCTCACGTGCCCAAGCTGCTTTGTTCTTCACGCTCTGGGGAGCGGGCCTGCGAGGTCTGCGGCGTGTGCCTTTTACGCTTGGATGTTGGCCGCTTGCGTTCCAGGTAATGTTCCTCGCAGCACACGGATTTGTGCCAAGGTGATAGGCCAAAAAAACCCCAAAAAAGTCATCTTGATTTGGTTTGCATTTCTTTGATTATTGTTAAGGCCGACCATGTTATGTTGGTGGTTCTAGACGGGCCCCAGAGCAGACGGGGCCTCCCTCTGGGTTCCCCCTGTCGTGTGGGGTGAAGGTTGTCAGCACTGGCCTAGTGTGTCTGGGTGGCACAAACGCCCTGTTCTGGCTCCTTCTCAGCTGGTGACATTTTCCTGGGGTGAGATGTCACTGGAAGGTCCTTTTCTCCAAGTAAGGGGCCATCTTGGGCTACAACTTGATTTTTATTTTAATGGAAAAGCGTGGAAACTTCGCCGTGCCTCTGCTGTCTGACAGAGACGCAGCCGCACTGCTGGGAGAGGCGGGGAGAGCACCGTGAGGAGCTGTGGGTTTGGGTGGAGAAAATCTTCCATGATTCCATCTTGGGATCTTCCAGTTGGACGGAGCATCATGCAGCTCCCGTTTTTTAAAAAATGACTTTGCAATAATAGTCACTTGCAGGATGTTGAAGCAGACAGAATCGGCCACTTGCTGACCGCAGTCCAGACTCGGAAATAGCCTGTCACTCTGGTTAACGGTCATCACTGTGAAGGTAGCACTCTGTCAGCTTTGCTCTTCTGCAGCCTGTCCTGGCACCGGCCTGGGCCGCTGTCCACAGCGGCGCCTCTCGCTCTGCAGGGCCCACGGCACCTGGTTCCACGTTCCTTCCAGAACGCAAACTCGCTCTTCCTTGTTGTCTGACAGCAGCCAAACTTATAACGCCTTCTTCTTCTCTGCAGTCCTTTCAGGGAAGTCAGGGACGAGCCTACCTCTTCAACTCCGTGTGAGTAGCTGCCTCTTCAGTCTGTGGGCTCGGGTGCCGGGCGGGGTGGCATCACTGCGTCCCTACGGCCACCAATCAGTAATTCGAAGCTGGAACACGTAGGTGTTCCACCAGCGGCCTGGAGTCACCAGGTCTCTAGTGACCCGAAGGAACCTGCTCTCCCTTGTTGGGGAGTTTCTGAAAGCACAGCTGTCTCCTCTGAGGGTTTAGCTCCCTGCAGCACGTCCTATCTCGGGATTCTTCTGGGGACCAAAAAAGTCTCCTTCCCATTAAAGGGTGGGGGTGCTGAAAAGACACAGCCCTGCTCTGGACAGTTCCCCGATTGTGGTGAAGTTTTTCTAGTGAGGTGGGGGTGGGGCCCACTAGCCAGGCCGGGCTTCAGCAGGGTGGCCCCTCTGTCCCCACAGGGTGAACGTGGGCTGCGGCCCTGCTGAGGAGAGGGTCCTTCTCACCGGGCTGCACGCAGTCGCAGACATCTATTGCGAGAACTGCAAGACCACGCTCGGGTGGAAATACGTGAGTACCTGCCCAGTTCCAGCCCATTTGCTGTGGTAGCTATGACATGCCACAAAGGGACACGATTGGCCACCAAGTAAAACCTGCCCCGAGCGTGATGGGCAGTTTCAGTCAAAGAATACACATTTCCAGGCAAGCTGCTTTGGGAGCCGGTTCGAAGTAGGTGTAGGCACAGGACTGCCCACGCTTGCTGTAACCTGGTCACCCACGGTGCCCCAGGTGGAACCGCCAGGGTGGGCCCGGCAGACCCCTCCCAGCCTGCCCCCGGCCTCTCAGGGGCCTGTTGGGCTCGGAGACGGAGGGCCACCTGGCTACCATGGGCTCTTGCCCCAGCCCCTTTCTCCGAGGACTCTGAATTGAAAGTCACCATCCTGGCCACTATGCAGCCTTCACCTCTGGTTCCGTCTCCCTGGCACGTGGTGGATCCGCCGCCCTAAGCCTCCAGCCTGCCCCTCCTGCCCTCACCCCTCCCTCCCTGCCTCTGGTCTCTGTCCTGGCAGGCAGGGGCCAGCCTTGGTGCTGGGCTCTCTCCTCCTCTACCCCGCCTCCCAGGGCCCTTCTTTCAGAAAGCCTTGCCCCACTCTGGCCACCATGCTACGTGCCCCTCTCCACCGCTGCACCTGCAGTTTCCTGCTGGGACGAGCTTTCCCGTGTCTACCCTACCTGGGGCTGTGGCTCCGGTGGGCAGGACTCAATCTCAGTCATCTGTGTCCCCAGCCCTGAGCGCCAGGCCACACACTCAGCAGTCCCTCCCCCTCGCCCCACAAAGGGCCTCCTCTTCCCCGACCATCTTTGATCTGGGTCCGTGGTGCTCGCTGTTCCTGTATTCAGTCTTGTTTTACACGGAATTCCTGGAAGCGTATCTCGCGCCTCTCCGTGCCACCTCAGGAGCCCCACACGTGCTGGGTGTCAGTGGACAGACTTGCACTGACATTGCCCTGTGACTGTCATGATGAAAGCAAAGTAAACCTGCCCCGCCCCAGTGGGCTCGGCACAGGACACACCCTCTGGCGCTGGGTCAGCTCGTTCTCAGGGAACATCTGGGTGTAGATAATGCTAGTGACTTGGGGATTTTTGCCAAGCGTGTAATGGAATTGGAAAATGAGACAGATTCTGTCCTGAAATCTCCTTTCTCTCTACTCTTTTTTAAGGAGCACGCCTTCGAGAGCAGTCAGAAGTATAAGGAAGGGAAGTTTATCATTGAGCTTGCTCACATGATCAAGGACAATGGTTGGGAGTAAAGTGAGAACTTTCCATTCTCTTTCGAATCCTATTTTGTGAGAGAAACTACCAGTGTAACAGAAACAGGAACAGTCTGGATGGCACCGTCTCTTGAACTTTAACCCCACAGGCCAGCTGTGCACAGGGCTGGACTCGTGCAGGCCTCTCAGCCGCTTCCTGGGTGGGGTCCCCAGTCTCCATCCTCTTTACGCATTTGCTCGTTTCTGAAATCTTCCAATGACCTTGGCCTTTTTCTAGCTTCTCAAAGCTCTAGAGAAAGGCTTAGCCAACTGATGACTGACCCGCCTAGTCAGTATCCTCTTTTAACCTGTGCCTTCAGCGCAGTGTGGCCATGTTCTTTTATGTTCCATAGAAAACCAAACCAAGTCTCTAAAGACCACAGGGACAAGGTTTCTTTAGAGAGCAAGCCTCACCTCTCGCTTTTTAGGGTAAAGGTATTGTGGCCACCCCCTTTTCTTCTAATTCATAAATCTACACATCGGTTATTCTTCTTGCAGATGAACGGTTAAGGAATAGTGTTTGTTTAAGATTATTTCAGGTGCAGTCAACAAATTTACATACCAAGAATGTTTTACTTTTTGGCCTGTTCAAAAACAGGACAGCACTGATAACATTTTAGATTAAGTTATAGATAAAGAAGTGTCTAGTGGAACATCTTGTTTATTTAAGCCAACAGATTCCTTACCTAGAAAGCAAATGAGCTAGTCCTTAGAGAAGACTGTCCCAGGGGCCCGTGGAGGCGACAGCCTCGTGGGGTCTCCATGGTGGCAGCTGGGCCATGTAGTTCCAGAGTCTTACACTGGACAGAGGAGAAGTTGGATTCCATTTTCTACCCTGCTGTACTTGAAGAAAAGAAAGATTTTTGCATATGAAAGAGGCAGAAGCAACAGGGAAAACTTCAAAACTTGAGATTTGCCCTATTGTTTTAAATTTTTTTCAGAAAGAGTTAAAGTTGCGACACAGGTTTTAATTTAGTAAATGAAGGTGTTTGGTGTGCTGGAGTCGCCACCCCTCCCTGCCTGGTGCCATGCCGTCCTGTGAGCTGACAGGGACATGTACGATCTCCTGTGTTTTGCCACCCGTCCCCCACCTCCACGGGGCATGTTCCACGAGGGGCTTGTGGCCCATTTGCAGGGAATGGAGGCCAAAAAGCACTCCCAGATGAGGTTTGGGTTTCAACATTGGGTAACCTGACTCAGGGCTGAGGGGTGGGCAGAGGGCTGTGGAGGCGCAGGGGCAGGAGATGGGAGAGCCACCAGCTGCTTGGCCCTCAGCCTGGCAGATGGCTCCGAAACTGCCTCTGACCAGGCTCGCCTGGGGGCAACAAGTGCAAGCGGGTGAGGACAATGAGCAAATGGCCCCCACCCCAAGTCCAGCCCCCGTCTCCACCTAGACCTGTGGCCGTTGCGGCGCTGCGCTGCTGCCTGGCTGACCCACCACTCGCCCTAGGGCGTCCCACTGGGTACCACCTGCGCCAAGACTCCAGGCCTTGGGATGTGGGAAACGCTGGTGCCCTGGGCGCTGTGGCCTACTGGGCTCGTCACTGAGACGCATCAACTCAGCAGGAGCATCTCCAACTTAATGAAGGAGGGAAACCTGCATACGGCTCTGTAAGCCTCTGCACTTGGCGGTGGCCCAGCGAGCTGCTTCCTCGTGGAGTCAGGCCCAGTGCATCCCCACGCTCCTGAGCTAAGAGCAGAGTGTGGCCGGCACAGCAGGGCTCCTGCTGCCATGCTCTGAAACCTGAAGAGGCTTCGCTTACGTGCTGGCACACGAAGTAGCGACACCTGTGGCTTCAGCCTTTAAGTGTGGACCTGCGGGGTGCTGTGCCCTTCCTGCTGGCACCGTGGTGGGAACCTGTAGCACACGCTCCCGGCTAGTCTCCGTTCCTCTCGGGGACCCCTCAGGGATGGGGTGACATGGCTGGGGAGCTTGTACTGTCACCACCCTGCCGGGCCATGTGGGGGACAGCCCCGTTCCTTAGTGTCCATCCATAAGACACTTCACTTAAATTGGAATCTTTTAAAATCCTTCTGACCAATTTTTGTATATACTAAACTACATTTAAAGCTTTTATATGTTCTGGGCAAGTTTACTGCTCCTTCAATTTGAGCACTTTGGTCTTTGTACTGTCTTTGGTGATGGCATTGATTGCAGATTTTTTTACTAGTTCTCTTATGACTTCTTTTGTATTTCTTTTTTGTAATTGATACCAACAAAACTTTTATCACTTTTTTGTTGGTCTTCTGCAAAATACAAGCTCCTTTTTAAACCAAATGAACTGACCATGAGCTGGCTTCAGGGGAAGTGATATTCACAGGACCATAACCAGATATGCTGGTGAAGTGCTGGAATGTTCCACCCTCTTAAATTCCTAAACAATATCACCCATGACTTAAATTATTTAAAATAATTTTTCCTTGAAAACAGTGGGAGGTGATGTCAGGATTATAAATGCATTTAACTTACACTAGTGTCTATGGCACAGTGCATTTGCTTTAGAAATGTGGTTTAGTTGTCAATTTTTATATATATATACACACATAGTATTTTTATACCTTAAGGATTACTCTTGATGGCATCTGTGTCAGATATTCAAAAGGATCAGAAATGAGAATTTTCCCAAAAGTCCTTTAATTAACATGTAATTACCTCATCGGGTAATTATAAAAGCCAAGTGATTTTAATACCTAGAAAACTACAATTTAAGCTCTAAAATGACCTACGGAAACGTAAGCCCTCATCTGCCAAAAGCCCTCGGCTTGGGGGGCTGCAGCCTCTGCCCTAGGGTGAGCACATGGCCCTGAGGCCTCCTCTCAGGCTACCAGTGAGGCTGGGCAGACGCAGTGGCCTGGGGGACCACAGAGTTTGTGCGCAGGCCACCCTCAGTTGCACCTCCAGCCCTGGTTCCGTGTCTGTGTGAGGTTTACAAATAAAGCTTCTGATGTCCAATGTCTCATTTTAACTTGTGCCCACAGTCGAGCTATGCCCTGATGTGATGGACCAGCCCTGACTTCCTACAGGGCACTGGGAGAAGGTGGCCTTAGGGTCCTCAGGTGCCTCCCCATGCTTCTCTGCTCGATGTCGTGGCCATCGGGGCTTATGCATGGGGACAGAGAAAGGCAGGCCAGGCTGTCTCCACAGGGCACACAAGGTGGATGCAGGTCTTCACCGCAGCCAGCCGCTGTGGCCCTCCTGGGCAGGTGCAGTTTGGCGAGTAAGCCATTCGCAAGCCTGAGTTCCCACCAGCCTGGACCGTCCTGGCACAGAGGGTGTCAGGGGGCCTGGGAGGTCACTGCAGAGGCACCTTGTTCCCAGCACCAGGAAAGCCAGTGACTGCATGATGCAGGGTGACAAGGGGCTCACGTGCCTGGTGCCGGTCACTGGGCAGCACGTGGACAGAAGCAGGGTGGGAGCCCGTCCAGGGAGACAAAGGGCTGTGCCTGCAGCTTCGGCATTAGAAATGGGAGAAGGAAGAGCCACAGTACGTTCTGGAAGTCAGAGCTGACGAGAGTTGCTGATGGAGTCAAGGTTTTGGGTGAGGGAAAGGAGAAAACCAAAAACCATGCCTAAGTCAGGATTTAGTGTCACAAACGGGAAGGGGGTGGTGGCCTGAGGAGGACAGTGTGTGTCGAGGACAGGGCCTGTATCTCCCTGGCCTCCAGAAAGCCTGGGTGACAGGGCCTGAGACCCAGAGAACAGAGGCCACTGAAGAGGGGAAGAAAGGCCAGCTAGGGCCAGTGAGTAGAAAGTTTTGGAAACATTTAGCAGAGAAATGGGCAAGGGAGGGGTCTCTAAGGTAGAACATGCTGCTGCCTGGAAGCCAGGAGAGGCCAGGACTCAGAGCAGAGTCCTCGAGCACAAGGACAGGCAGCCCTGGGACGGGAGTGTGACACATCCAGTGCCCCCAGAGCCCAGGCAAGCAGTGGCAGGAGGGGTTTTCCAAAGTAACACCAGTGCTCTGGTCCAGGGTCCTCAGACTTCACCAGCGTTCAGAAGCCCCTGAGGGTTGTCAAAACAGATGGAGGAGCCCACCCCCAGAGGCTCCAGGTCGGAAGGCCTGGAGCCTGAGAACTTCTGTCTCTAGCAAGGTCCCAGGTGATGGCGCTGAGTGTGTAAACAGGCTGTCCCTGAGAAGGCTACGGGAAGGGAGCCAGTGGGAGCCAGCTGCGGTGGCTCACACCTATGGTCCACCTACTCGTGAGGCTGAGGCAGGAGGATCACTTGGGCCCAAGAGTTTGAGTCCAGCTTCAGCCACGCAGACTGTCTCTATAAAAAATAATTTTTAACAAAAAGGAAAACCAGAGTGGGGGACACAGTCCTCCCTCACCCAGGCCTGCCCACTGGAGGCCCGGGGCTCGGGCTGGTTCTAGCGCAGGTTCCATGCCTAGATGTCTGGGAAATAGGCTCGGGCAGGGCTTAGGCCTCGGAAACGGCCAGGCTGCCTGGCACCAGGTGAGGGATGGGAAGGCCATGCGCTCCCGGGGCCAGGAAAGGGGACCCAGGCAACAGGCAAGAGCTTTATTGGTTGGCAGCCTGGGAAGGCAGAAAACTCAGGGACAGAGACACAGCCCCACATCCCTACTGGGACCCAGAGCGGCTAGCCTGCTGCTACCAGGAGCTGAAGTCCCCAAAACCTCGGCTGGGCTTTTTCTTGGCCGTGGGGACAGCTGCGCTGGTGGACGGTTCTTCCTCTGCTGCTCGCTTCCTGGGAAGCAAAGAACCAGATTCCAGCACCATGGAGGGGCCAGGCCCATGCCATCATGACACCTCCGCTCTCCACACAGCCCGTGGTGCAGAGGCCCGGTCCGCAAACACAGCTGCTGCTCCCACGTGCCCCAGACCCCATCGCTGCAGGGTGCACACGGGCCCCTGGCGCGGCCTCCCAGGCGCAGCCCCCCTGACTACAGCAGAGCTCATGCCCAAGCCCGGGCTTGCTGCTTTCTCGCCATGGCCAGGTCTGCCCCACAGGCCTCAGCCAGCCTTGGGAAGCACCACGGGAAACGGGGCCCAGCCCATCCACTCACGTGGCTGCCGGGTTGATGTACTTGCCCACCCCCTGGCGGAACGTCTGGGGGCCCTGGCTCCCGGCCTGGGGCTGGCTGGTCTTCACTTTGGCCTCCGGGGCCACCTCCAGCTGCGTCTTCTTCCGCTCCTCAGCGATCTGCCGCGGGACAGGGCTGGGGCTGACCTGTGGTGCCTTGGCTAGGGCTGTGAGGAAGGAGGACGTGCCTGGGCCCTTCCCTGGTGGCGGCATTGTGCCCCCCTCACCTGAGCATCAGCCTCCTCGTAAGGGTCCACGAACACGGTGGCGGCATCGATGCGGATCTCCTCCTAGTGGCAGAGGGGCGCTCAGCGCGGCAAGCCCGTTGCTCCCGCCTGCCTGGCGCCCAAAGGCACAATGGCCTCCCCACACTGCCCTGAGCACATACCTTGGGGCGGTCAGTTTTGGGGTCACTCTCCACGTTCTCCATGGCTGTCAGTGTGTCAAATCCCCCAACAACCCTGCAGCAGCAGGACAGAGATGGGTCTCCATATGCCCAGCACAGGGCATCCCCTGGCCAAGTCCCTAGGGCACGCCAGGAAGGGAGCAGCCAGGAAGGAAGACCCCGGGCAAATCTAGCTGGTTTTGTAAATAAAGTTGCATTTGGACAGAACCACACGCGTTTCCTTCCGTATTGCCTGTGTTGAGCAGGGTAGTTGCCACACAGGCCACGTGGCCCACAAAGCTGGAAATACCGCTGGGACCCCCACAGGAAACATCTGCCAACCCCTGGACTACAGGATGAGGAGAGAGACCGACATGGCCAGACTTCAGGCTTGGGTGCCACTGGGTCTGAGACAGGGGCAGCCGGTCAGGCCGGGTGGGAACACGTCCCCCTCCTCTCCTGAGCCCGACAGGCCTGGAGAGCCATATGTTCCCACCCAACAGAAGCTCCCGAGTCCCAACCTGGAGCCTCAACCCCAGCAGTGACAGCAAGGGCGTCCCGGGCACAAGGCAGCGGGTGGGCCCAGGTGGGAAAGGGACCCACCCACCCACCCGCAGGCGCCCCTCCTTCACGCAGCACTTTTCCTACCGTCCAAAGATGGTGTGCTTCTTGTCCAGGTAAGCACAGGAGCGGAATGTGATGAAGCTGGGAAGGAGGGTCGGGGTTAGGGGCAGTGTGGTAGGATCCCCACCTGTCCTGCCTCGGTCCCAGCCACTGCTGGGCACGTAACAGGAGCCGCCCACCCTCCAGAGATGCACACGTGAGTGCAGCCCCCACCGCCACCCGCCGGGGCAGGCTGTGAGCCAAGGCCACCCAGGTCACCACCCCCAACCTCGGGCTCCCCAGGAGAGAGCCCAGAGCACAGCCGCCCACCGGGTGGACCCCGTGCCTCGAGTGGTAGGTGGCAGTTGCGTGGGAGGTGGCAGAGGGACAACCAGAGCCGGCCCCGCCCCGCCGGGGCCCTGCTAAAGGACCAAGGACTCTGAACCAGGAGAAGGGAGGCGATGGAGCAGAGCCGGCGTGCAGGGGCTGGGAAGCCTGGGTAACGGAAGGACACGCAAAGGACGTGATCCCATCTAGCTCTGTCAGCTATCTCAATTCCACCCATTTTTATGCCAAATCAGCCAGGCAAGCGGGCGGGGGTGGGGTGGGGGGGACAAAGCCTTCCCTGGGGCGGGTGTGGATGGGAGGTAGAGACGTGAACTGTAACTGTGGACACATCCTTCTTGACTTAGACCAGAGGCAAAACATCTAACTTCCGAATCAGGAGAAAGACAAGAGTTGAAAATGAACAGCAATATAAAAAAGGGCAGACAGACAGCGCCAGGTCAGACAACAGGAAGCAGTAAGTGGACACGAGGACTGTTGGGATGAATGACAATAAACGGCGGAGCGTGAGCCTGCGCAGGAACCCGCGAGGCTGAAAGGACGGAAGACGACGCCAGGCCACAGTGGTGGGGGGGTCCGCGGTGCCCGAGGCACGAAGTGGTCCAGACCCTGCTGGCGACAGACACAGGACTTAACCTCCACGTGGCATCGAACGTGGCCACCCAGCTCTGACCACACCGGGCCACCAGGTAAGTCTCTGCAGATGTCTCCCCCACGACTGGGCAGACGTGAACCCTGACCTCCTAGCGGTTCTCTCTCACTGATTTCTAACACAGCTAACGGGCTAGAAAGAGAATTAAATAAACCCGAAAAAAACAGGACAGAAGTAAAAGAATAAAGAAAAGGAAAACAAAGGTCTAACAGATATAAAGCCTAATAATCTCCAAATACACGAATATAAGCAAATCTTCGGCAAGAGTTGTCCAAGAAAGCACAGAAAAAAATTAGAAATAATAAAAGAAGGCAGCGACTGCTCCAGCAGTTTCACAGGCTGGTTGTACCAGAGTTAGAAATACATAATAAAGTGACCCTCCCTCAAACAACAACAAAAACAGACCAGGCAGGCAACCTACTAGGAAATAAGAAATGGTCCCGGCCAATCCTTGGCTAAGAAGTTGGATTTTTTTAGTTAAAAAAAATATTTTATTTTTCATAATTGCCAATCTTCTCTGTATCGTTCCAACCTCAGTACACCTGCTGCCGCAGCCAGCACGTGAGAAATTCAAAGGGAGATGACCAGCGACCAGCTAGGCGGCAAGGGGACGGGCGCTGCTGCCTCCAGTGCGCCCGGCCCAGATGTGGGTTCGGAAGGTGGAGGCAGGGAACAGACACCAGGGAGAAGCAATCAAAGACAGAAGCTGAAAAACATTACACAAAAGCAACAAGAGACAAGCCCTTCATAAACCATCACGGCAGCAAGGAACACAAACGTGACTAGCAGAGAGAGGAGGGTGACACAGATGGAAAGGCCAAGAGAACACAAGACTCTACGGAAACAGAAGCTGAGCTCTGGCCAAACAGCAGCCATCCCACCGGAATTAGCAGCAGTGACCGCAAGCTGTCCCTGGTTGTTAACAACAGCTGATGCCAACGCGATTTTAACTATTCCAGGCCATAAAGCTAAGGCAGCACCGCTCACACCAGAACCTGCTCCAGCCACTTCACATAGCTGAGACCGAACGCCACAGGCAGAGCGAGGTGGCAAGGGCCACCAGTCAGGGCCACAGGGCAGTGACGACAGCCCGGGCTTACTCCAGGACACCTTGGAGACACAGTCGGAAAGGGCAGGCCACTGTGGCCTTGGGGTGGCCACATCCATGCATTGCAGGACAAGAAAAGCCTAAGATCGTCGTACCAGATGCTAAGAAAAAAGCCTCTGGAAATGCAGCCACTTCTGAACAACAAGCCCGTCCAGTGTCATCAGATGGCATGACAAGCACTGCACTGGGCGCCGGAGGGACGCCACAGCCTGCTCCCAACAGCCCCAGCAACTGACGCACACACTAGGGCAGCAGAGAGGACACCACCTTTTGCTGAAAAGCTTGACTATCTAGAAAACCCAAGAAACTCTTCTATATTGTTGTTGGAGACAGAGTCTTGCTCTGTTGCCCGGGGCTAGAGTGCCGAGGCATCAGCCCAGCTCACAGCAACCTCAGATCCCTGGGCTCAAGCAATCCTTCTGCCTCAGCCTCCCGAGTAGCTGGGACTACAGGCATGTGCCACCATGCCCAGCTAAGATTCTCTATATATTTTTAGTTGTCCAGCTAATTTCTTTCTATTTTTAGTAGGAACAGGGTCTCGCTCTTGCTCAGGCTGGTCTCAAACTCCTGATCTCGAGCGATCCTCCCTCCTCGGCCTCCCAGAATGGTAGGGTTACAGGCGTGAGCCACCACACCCGGCCCCCAAGAAACTCTTAATAAAAACTACTTGAATTGCAAGAGAATTTAATAAATTGGCTAGATACAAAATAGTTTTTCTCTACATGAGTGATAATCAACAACTGAAAAACAATTCTATTCACAAAAGTATCAAAAAGTATAAAATTCTTAAGGGGCAGCTTAAGGGACACAACTGTGACCACTACGAAACGGCATTAAAGTCAGAAACACGTCCGAAGGGCAAGTCAAGACGCGCTATCGGACGGGGGACAGTGGGACACGCATGTCTGCTCTTCCATGCCAAAGGGGCCACCCGCTGCTCTCCTCTCCCATGGGGTCATACGTTCTGCGAGCCCTGTGTCTATCTGGGCGCTCCTCCCCGTCCAGCCCATACCCTGCACACTCCATCCCAGCACACCGGTGTCGGAGGCTGATCTCCCGGTGCTGCCCTGGCCACACGCACATCCCTGGTTCCTGTGAGTGGCGGTTTCTGTTCTCACGAGGGCACAGACTGCTATGTGCGGCTCTCCCTGCCCACTGGCTCTGGGGGCCCCCTTTTGACGCAGGTGCACATGCTCCACCTGGGGGTGCCACACACTGCCCAGACTGGATTCAGGACCAGCACAACCCTTGGGGAGCAGCTCAGAGGAGCAGCCTGCGGGGAGCGCGGGTCACCTCCCCAGGCCCCCGCCCGGCCTGGCTGACTCACAACTGAGACTTGTTGCTGTTGGGCCCCGAGTTGGCCATGCTGAGGATGCCCCGGCCAGTGTGCGAGAGGTTGGGTCGGAACTCGTCCTTGAAGGGCTTCCCCCAGCATGACTCCCCACCTGGAGAAGAAGGTGCACAGTCGGCAGCAAGAACCCAGGGCCCGGCCAGGCCAGCCCCGAAAACTCTGCGTCCTGAGGGGTGTCAGGCCTTGCTGGGCTGCCTGGAGTCCCTATGCCCACACGCAGGCTGCTGCCCACTCACCCTCACCCTCGGGGGCCCTGGCCAGGACAGGATTAGAGGGTCAAGGCTGCAGCACCACTCAAGCTGCAGGGCGGGGTAGGGGCCAAGCAGCCACCAGGCTGGGCTTAGAGAGGCCTCGGCAGGGAGGGCCGGCCAGGGACTAAAGCGGCCATCCCCAGGGTCCAGGGAGGAGGCAACACACTCCTGTCCCATCCATCCGTGGGCCCCACAACTACCAACAAATGGAGAACCGATGGCCTGAGGGGCACAGCGCTGCATGTGACCTATGTGATCCCTCAGATTCCGTGTCCGACCTCTCCACACAGTCCCGCCACCAGCCCCTTGTGCCCCACGGAACAGCCAAGGGCCCCGGGGAGGGGCGGCACCTACCTGTGCCTGTGCCTGTGGGGTCCCCCCCTTGGATCTGTGAGAAGAACGGAAGCCAATGAGCCCGTCGTGCCCCGAGTCCCCACCCGGCACACTCACTCCACAGGGGCTCCGGACTCTCAGTGAGGATGAGGGGCCCTCCCACCCCTCTCTGAGGGAACCAGCTCTGCCTGGGCCGGGACTCGAGGAGCAGCCCACAGGTTCCGGGACAGATTCACTTATCGGACTTGCCCTGGTCACCATGGCCTGGCCCAGGTGCATGGGACGGGCCCCTCCAGCTCCCCAACGTCCCACCAAGCACATCTGTGCAACCAGTGACTCACATCACTCACCACAAAGTTTCTGATGGATCTGTGAAAGACAGTGCCGTCATAGTAACGCCTCTTGCAAAGCCTGATGAAGTTTTCGCAGGTTTTTGGTGTCTGCAAAATAGCCCCAATACTTCTGTGAAGCACACAGCAGCCAAGGGCAGGTCACAAAAGCCACTCGGGGCATTTATCACGTGGCAGACACAGTCAGCTGCCCTGCACATGGGGCAAAGAAGGACTCGAGCAGCCGTGGGACCCAGAGCAGGTGCAGGGGACAGGCATGGGCAGGGCAGCAGATAGAGCCAGCCCCTTTGCTGCCAACAGGCCCCCTGGGGCAGATACAGGCACCATGGGGACAGGCTACTAGTGGCAGCTCCGTGCTGAAGACACAGCTACCAAATGACCTCAGAAAAAGCCCCAGGGTGGGGTGAGGGGGGCAGCTGCCACACCCACCAGGTCGCAGTGCAGCTCCAGGTTGAGGTCGCCCCTGCTGGTGTGCAGCCGCACGTAGCCCTTCTTCTTCACAAACTGGTAGCGCAGCACGTCCTCGTCGATGGCAGCTGCGAGCAGAGGCCTGAGCTCAGGGCCTGCCTCACCCTGGGGCAGCCCCGCCAGGCTGGGCAGCACTGGCCCTGGACACACAGGCTTCGCGGCGCCCAGTGCTGGGGAGGGCGAGGGAGCAGGGGCCTCGCAGGCTCACCTGGGCCTCATGGGGCAGCAGTTAAAGGAGGTGCCAGAAACGCCTGGACATGGGCTGGTGGGGCAGCCTGGGAGTGTAAGAAACTGGGGCTCAGGTGACAGTGGAGGCCACTGACAAGCAGAGGCCACCAGAGGATGGCGTCTAGGTGCCCATGGAGCCACAGGGACGTGAAACCATGAAGCAGGGCCAAGGTCACAGAGCAGGGAGAGGAGCACCTGGCCTGGGCCTGGGCCTGGCACACGCTGCAGCCCCCAACCCTAACACAAAACCCACTTTCCAGAGGATCCTGAGCCCGCCTGCCCATTCCTGAGTGGCACCACCGAGAACTGCTGAGGAAGGCGGGCAGGGGGAGTCACACACTGACACCAGAGAGGCAGAGGCGGCTACCTGCTTCGTGCGTGGTCTCCGGAACCATTGCGGTAGACGTGAAGGAGGCGCTGACCTTCCCCGTGGAGTAGTGGGCCTGCCAGAACACCAGACAACCTCAGCAGTGCCCTGGGAGGCCAGCGGGTGGGGACATGGGTGGGGACACGGGTGCCTGCCTCAAATCCAGCCACAGATGGTCTCTGCACCAGGGCCTCTCCTCCAGGAAAGGCCTCCCTGACCCCCAACCCTGGGCCCAGCATACAGCTGGGCCAACATCGGCCTCTACCCGGGCCCAGGACAGGAACCAAGGATGGGGACCCAGTGGGAGGGAGGCCACGGCTGGCCCGAGCCAGGGCCCTGGCCTCGACTGGGCTCCAACTCTCATGACCTTACATGAAACCCGGAAACAAAATACTACACGGGACCAGCCACCTCACCATTAGGAGTGTGCGTGACTCCTCCTTTATTTATAAAGATTATAAATTTCTACAGTAAACACATTATCTCTTTGATAAGGGCAGAAAAAGTCCCAATAAATATTTTTTATCATACAGAAAAAAGTGAGGTTCCTCCCTATCAGAAGAAAATACACCTAAGTGCTAAGGGCGGTCTTGTTAGAACGGGGAGGCCACGGTCAACAAACTTTCTTTTCTAAATTTCCCAAATTTTCTAGAGTTTAGATAATTGTTTAAGGGGGAGAATGTCAGAGCCACCCACCTGGCCACTGTACCTCCCCCAGCTACACTCCCCTGGCTCTGCCTGAACAGGGTGAAAAGTGAACTTGATGGCCCCAGACACAGGCCTGGGCACAACAGCCATGGGCACAATGACCCCCAAGCACTGGTGGTCCCCAAATCGCCCCAACCCCAGCGAAGCAGATCTTCACAGCGGGGGCCGCCTCCCCTGCGAGACCCCGTTCACCCGTTGGTTGGCTCTTCACCACCAATCATGGATGTCGGCCCCATCCCTGCCACCTTGGCCGCCCCAAGGACTAGGCACCGAGGGACCCGGGGACACTACAGCCCTGGGGTCCCCCGGTGCCCCGCAAGCCCCTCCCTAGGACTACTCAAAGAGGCTGGAGACAGGCAGGGGATGGAGCTCGGCCAAGCGCCCTCAACACTCACAGCGTTCAGCTTGTCCACCTTCTTCTTCTCCGGGACCTTCATGGTGGCTGCCAGAACGTCATCCCCTTTGAACTCCTTGTAGAGCTCCTGCAGGGTCTCCCGCGTCTCTGAGTTTGTGTTTTTCAAATAATAAGATGGGTCCTGTTTGGCTTTCTCTTCATCTGCAAAACAGAACGCGGCCTTGGGCGCCGAGCCCCTAGCAACACCCAAGATATGTGTGGCTGGGACACGAAGCCAGAGCAGATGGCAACAGCAGGAACCACAGGCGGGTCAGGCCACAGCATGGGTCCCGAGCTGCTACCATCGTATCATGGCACAGCGATGGCCAGCACCCAGCCACAGGCCTGCAGGGGCCACCCCCACGCAGTTACCAGAGGTCTCGGGGAAGGCTTCAGGTCAATTTGTATTTTCTTCTTTCTATTTATCTGTATGTTCCAATCTTTTTATAGCGTGTTTTGCTTTTGTAATTTTAAAAGCTATTTTTTAAAATAATAGAAGCGTTTGGGGTCTGTGAAATGCCATTGGATATGCAGTGCCCCATCTGTGCCCACTCAGGAGGGTGAGTGCTGCCTGCAGGCCGAGGGCGCGGCCCACCCTGTGGAGGGGAAGGGGCAGCACCCCAAGTCCACAGAGCACGGGCTCAGCCGGACCCCAGACACCATGGGCCTCTGGGCCTCTCGAGCTCAGTTGCCCTAAATTCTAAGTAGTTCGTGCAATGATCAACAAGTGCCTGGGATGCCGTTCTGCAGATCTGAGGCCAACTGGGCCCCGAGTGTGACTCGCTGGTTGCTCCAAAGCTGCATATGGGCCACGGCCACTAGTGAGTCCAGAAAACACGAGGACCCCCTTCACCCCGAGACCTGCTCTTTGACAGTGTGCGCCAATCCACGGGGTGCACAGGGCCCAGGGCCCAGCTGGCCACAGGACACAGGCCTCATGCAGCTCAGAGCCTCCACCCCAGTGGCAGCCCCACACCTGCGCCTGGACAGAGCAGGGGTCAACAGGAACCCATGGAGGCGCACGGTGGGGAGAAGGTGGGGAGACGTCCCGGCAGGGCAGCAAGGCTAACCCACCTGCATTTCCGGGCTGCAGTGGGCTCGGGTCCTCTGGGGCTGAACAGCGTTCAGAAAACGCAGGCCAGTCTGGGCTTGAGCTCCGCGCCCCAAGAGGGTGGGGGCTTTACCCACGATGTACCACCCCTGCTTCCCCCAAACCCCACCCAGCCCAGCCCCTGGTTGAACATACCTGGGTCTGTTGTTTTCATGTTATTCTTAACATGAAAGAAGTTGGAGACATTGAACTTGTCCAAATTGGTGGGGTCCTGTGGCAAAAAGATAATGCCCAGCGCAGTGAGCCCAGCACTGGAGCCGGCCCCGCCTGCAGCCCAACAGCAGCCACCACGGTGAGGCGGGCAGGTGCCAGGAGCGGGGTGCAGCGGCATTGCCCTGAGGCTGGGGGGTCCACCAGGGAACAGGGGAGGGGGTGGGGAGCTCTGCCCCAGGCAGGGTGAGAAGCAGTGGCAGGGTGGAGATAGGGGGCACAGAATTGCTAGCTGTTCACCAAACCGTGTGCTGTCCCTGTTAGGAAGCCACAGAACGTGGATAGCCATGGGGCCACCCTCTGATTAGAATGGGACAAGCCACAGAGGAGGTGGCTGCACGTGGCCTGGCCCCACTTTCCTAGTCAGTGTTTTCCATCGACTCACTGGGGTTCTCTGGGCCCGCCGCTATGGCCCAGAGCACACACCAGTTCCCACCCTTGAGGCACTGGAGCCAGGCCTGCAGAGTGGCCACTGTGCCCCAGATGGCTTTGGGGGCAGAGAGGAGGGACCCTGACACCAGGCTAGGGGGATCAGGGGAGAAGACATGAGAGCCAGACTGAGGAAGTGGCTGTGCAGAGGCCTGGGGTGGCTGCAGGCAGGGGCCTTGGGGCGCTGAGGGCAGGGTCGCCAGAGGGGAGATCGTCACGCCGGGGGAGCCACAAAGAGGTTGGGGGCGCCTCCTGGCGAGAAGCAGACTCACCTGCAGGGTGATGATGTCCTGTCGGGAGAAGGGCTCGTCGCTCAGCAGGTCTCGGAAGTTCTTGGCCTTGATGTTCAGCTGCTCCACTGCCTGAGGCCGGAAGGACGTGGCATCTCGGCGCCTGCCCCAAGCCCTGGCACTGTGGCCCCAGGCAGGAGGCCTGGAGCCACCCCGGCACCATCAAGGGGTGAGGAATCCCAGAGACAGCTATGCACACCCCACATAGTGGCAGCCACCGTGAAGGCAGATCCCACTGGGGCCCAGACGATGTCGCCAATTCAGCCTCTCAGCGGCCTCCCCAGGGGCCTCTTCATCAACAGCAGTTACTGTTACTAATAATTTCTTAATTTCTAAAGTTGTTACAAATTTTCTGAGACACAAATTTCTCCGTGACCACTAGATAGCATTAAGGTTTATTTGTAGGCCGGGCATGGTGGCTCATGCCTGTAATCCTAGCACTCTGGGAGGCCGAGGCGGGCAGATTGCTCAACGTCAGGAGTTCGAAACCAGCCTGAGCAAGAGCAAGACCCCGTCTCTACTAATAATAGAAGGAAATTAATTGGCCAACTAAATACATATAGAAAAAATTAGCCGGGCGTGGTGGCGCATGCCTGTAGTCCCAGCTACTCCAGAGGTTGAGGCAGGAGGATCGCTACAGCCCAGGAGTTTGAGGTTGCTGTGAGCTAGGCTGACGCCACAGCATTCTAGCCTGGGCAACAGAGTGAGACTCTGTCTAAAAAAAAAAAAAAAAAAAAAAAGGTTCATTTGTAGACAGTATGGTCCTTGCTCCTGACAGTAAAAGCGTGGTGAAAAGTAATTTTATACTTAGAGCACCAAGTCGTGATTTTATCATTTGTGATTCTGCGTTATTTTATGTAGGACATGAGATGTGCCCTTGTGGGGCACCATCAGCAAGGGCCGAGCCAGTCCGTGTACGCTTCAGACAGGAAGTGGCCCCAGACCCCTGGGGCAGCACTGGCCACCAACCCTGCAACCATTGGTGTAGGAACGGAAATGGAGCAAGAGCAGGCTGCTCCTGAAGCGCTGGGCCTGCCCCTGCAAGGGTGGCCAGCGTGGGAGTCTCTGCCTCCTCTCCCCATGACCCACTCCCGGGCAGAACTCCTCCCATGAGCCCAGGACCCACTCCTTCCTGGGGACAGGTGGCTCCACCCAGAACCAGGGCCCAGCACGCCCCTCACAGCCCTGAGGGCCTGTCCTCCGCAGGGCCTGGTTTTGACGAAGACATAGGAGGACCTCAGAGGGATAATGGCCTCTGTCCAGCAGCCAGGACCACCTGGACTCCAGGTCTGGAGGTGGCAGGAAGCCCCCACCCCGTCTGAACATGGGAAGGCTGCCCAGCAAGAGCTCTGGCAGGACACCCTGCACCAGTGGCTGTGAACCCAAAAGGACAGGCTGTGCCCAGCCCACCCCAATACCCAGACCAGCTGGCATAGCCAGGAGCACACACACCTGAGGGCCCCACGTCCCTATGTCCTGGAGCAAGGACCCACCTCGTAGGCATAGACGTTGCCGGTCGTCCTGATAGCCACGATGTGGGTGTTGTTAGTGAACACCGTGAACAGCACTGGGCAGTGGTAGTTCCCTAGAGAGAAGGCACAGGGGGGCTGGTCACCCTGTGTGTGGGCTGTGACATTCTGGTGAGGGATGGTCCTGGTGGGGACCAGGGCAGCAGAGAATTCAGCCCAAGGTCAGAGGACAGCGGACAGAGGAGACAGAGCTAGAGGGACAGTTCCTGCTCCTTTCCCATCGTACCAATAAAAATCTATTCAGGCCGGGCGCGGTGGCTCACGCCTGTAATCCTAGCACTCTGAGAGGCAGAGGTAGGAGGATCACTCAAGGTCAGGAGTTCAAAACCAGCCTGAGCAAAAGTGAGACCCCGTTTCTACTAAAAATAGAAAGAAACTAATTGGTCAACTAAAAATATATACAGGAAAAAAAATTAGGTGTGCGTGGTGGCACATGCCTGTAGTCCCAGCTACTCGAGAGGCTGAGGCAAAAGGATTGCTTGAGCCCAGGAGTTTGAGGTTGCTGTGAGCTAGGCTAACGCCACAGCACTCTAGCCCTGGCAACAGAGTGAGACTCTGTCTCAAAAAAGGAAAAAAAAAAAAAAACCATCCTATTCATCCTGCAAGACCCAACCCCAGCACCACCTTCCTCGGATCCTCCATGGCTCCCAGTCCACCCCTGGGTGACCACTGGCCTCCTCCTTCTCCTCTTCTTGAAGTCAGCCCACGGCAGAAAACAGCCCATCCTCCCAGGGATCCAGCCCCTCACCACCTGTCCCCTCGCCTGGTCACTACAGCAAATGCCTGACCAGCTCCCCACCCAGCAAGTCCCCACCCTGTGATCAGGGGCCCTGTCAAATAAGCCCCAAGAAATAAACTGCAAAGAGAAAAAAGTGGGAGGAAAACTTCTAAATTAAGAGACTCAGAGACATCAACTACACACATTTGTGTGGACTTTTTAAACATCCTAATTTGAAATTATCAAAAAATAATTAGGACACAATTATGGAAACGTGACACTGGCCGAACATTTGACAAGACTACGGAACTGTTAATTTTTCTGGGCTGCGAGTGGGATTGTGACTGTTTGCATTACATCCTTATGTCTGAGCACTACCCAGTGAGGTATTCAGGCCTAAGAGTGGCTTCGTCCACCAGCACAGAGAGAACCCTGCAGGCAGGAGGCGGGGACTGCCGGGTAACAAGCTGGGGCAGGCTCACCACACCAGCAAGCTCCGCTTTCCTACATCTGAAATTCCAATTAACAATAAAACAAAGCAAAAAGACTTCTAAATCAAAGTTATTGAAAAACAAAAAAAGAGAAAAGTTAGACCAGATCTCGTTTCTTCCTCAGCGCTTCCCATCTTGGAGCAGAAGCGCAAGTCCTCCATGGCCACCCAGGCCACACAGGAAGGCTGTGCACACCATCCCCAGGCCTGACCTCTCCCGCCACATCCCCTGTTCCTGCCCCAGCTCACACTGCTCCCCCTCAAGAGTGTGCCCACCCCAGGGCCTTCGCACTGGCTGTGCCCTCGGCTGGACTGTGCACCCAGATCCCAAGGGCTCCTCCACCCAAACCTTGTCCCCCTGCAGCCCTCTCTGCCTCCCTGCCATACTTCTGTCCACGGCAGAGCCAGCATCTGACACACCCTCCTGGGCTGTTTTATGGCTTTCTCCCCACCAGAATGCAGGCTCCCTCATTCAGGGACAGAATGGCCTGGTTTTTCTCCGTACGTGGCAGGCACTCAACAGGCACTTGCCAAGTGAGAGGTGCAAACTGTGGCCCGTCCTGAACCAGCAATCACAGAGGGGGAAGCACTTCCTGCCCTCCACCAACTGCCAAGGACGCGCGGCACTGCTGTCACTCATTCACCTGTGAAACCAGCACTGACTGCGGGCCGGGCTCTGGGTCAACAAGGGAGGCCCAGCCTCACGTGGTTCAGGATCCCCTGGAACACACATGCCCAGGGCGCAGGGACAACCACCTACGCTATGGCATCTGCATGGGCACAAGGCCTGGGCCAACCCTCAAAGAACCCAGAGAGCAAGATCTGTGCCCAGGCAGGGGCCAGGCAGGAGGGTCACCTTAGCTTGGGTGTCTAGCCCAAGAACAGTGGAGGGCGAGCAGGGGACACAGAGCAGGAGGAACCTCGAGAGCAGGAGCAAAGGGCAGCCCCGCCCAAGAGCTGCCTGGCAAATCCCTCCGAACCAACCGCTCCCGCTGCCTGGCCACACTCCATCCCCCAGCCTGAGCAGCTTCAGCCTGCAGTGAGGCTCAGACCACAGCCTCAGATACGGCCCAGGCACCACAGAGCCTGGCTGTGCCCACAGAAGCCACCGGCAGCTCACAGCAGCCCAGACACCTGTGTGGGAACCAATGCCCAACACCCAAGGCTACGCCCCCACCCACCCCAGGCTCAAAGCAACCTGGGCCTTTAAGGAGAAATCGCATGGTGCCTTTCAGAAAGCAAAAGCAAGTGCCTAGCTTGATCAGAAGGGAATGACAGATTCCGCAAGAGACCTGGGAGAGCCGGGGCCCTGGGTTCGAGGGCCAAGCCCAGGGCTGGCCGTGATGGCTCTACTCACCTTCGCTGTTTTTGGCAAAGTTCAGCTTGATCAGGGACCTCCCATCCAGTTTCTGGAAGAGGCACAATGAATAATTAATAACAAACAAGTCACTGATGTAAAGACATGCTGGGCTAGGAGGGAAGTCAGAGACACACTGGAATGGCTGCATTTGGACATTTTTATGGTGAGCACAGATTACTTCTGAAATTAAAAAATGAATGTATTTCTTTAGCTACTCGGGGGGTATACAGGTGTCCACTTATTTTGTCATACAAATATTTAAGAAAAACAAGACATTAACAGCGGAAGAACCCTGTAATATTCTGAAAGGAAAAAAAGATACAAAAAAAAAGTGGAAGGAAAAGAATAAATACACCCAAATGCTAAATGTGGTTGTGATGGGAGGTAGGATTCTCTATTTTTCTTTTTCTTTTTCCTTTTTTTTTTTTTAGAGACAGGGTTCCTAGAGACAGGTTGCTATACTGCCCCGGCTTGAATACAGTGGCTATTCACGGGCATGATCCTAGAGCACTACAGGCTTGAACTTGTTGGCTCAAGGGATCCTCTTGCCCCAGCCTCCTGAGTAGCTGGGATAATAGGCATGTGCCACCACGCCCGGCTAATTTTTCTATTTTTCTGTAGAGATAGGGTTTTGCTATGTTGCCCAGGCTGGCCTCAAGCAATCCTCCCACTTTGGCCTCCCAGAACGCTGAGACTCCAAGCAGGCCTGTCATCACACTGTCCTCTCAGCCTCAGACACTGCCCCTGACGACCCAGAGGAGTCACCCTGTCTTGCACGGTCACGAAGTCCCTCCTACCTCTGTGGTCTGTATCTGCTAACGAGGCTTCTGACACCCAACACGTGAGGGTTTCCTCACCACACCCAATTCTCTGAATTTCCAGACGCCAACTGGGTGTCCAACCATTTGATTCAATTCTGACATGAACTCCCTGTTGTCAGCACAGACCTCACAGGCTACGGGCGCAGTCACAGGCTGTGTCCACCGCAGAGACGGCCGGAGGTCCAGGCCTCCTGTGCTTCTGTCTGATGGGCTATAAATCGGGGCTCCTGAAACCACACTCCCTCACCTCCTCAGGTCCAGCAATTTCCGAGACTGGCTCACGGAACTCAGAAAACCATTCACTCGTCAGATAAGGAGATACAAGGGGCAAGATACAGAAAGGTCCCAAGCGCAGGAGCTTCTGTCCCTGTGGAGTGGACATGCTCACCAGCACAGAAGCTCCCTGAACCCTTTGCTGAGGGTTTTTAAGGCAGCTCCACTTCACAGGTACAATTAATTAACCCACTGGCCATTAGTGATCAACTCAATCTCCAGCCACTTCTCCCCTGCCTGAGGTCTGGGTGGAGCTCAAAGTCCAACCCTCTAAATCACAAGCTAGCTCCCCTGCAGAGCAGAGCCACCTCCACCTCCTCCTAAACTCAGGTTGGGCTGAAAGGGGTTCCTTAGGAATAACAAAAGACTCAGCTTGCCCCACCACCCAGGAGTTCCAAGGGTTTTAGCAGCTCTAGGCCAGGAACCAGGAACAAGAGTAAACACACACTTCTCACTACAGCACAACGCATACTCCCTCCGTCCTGCCGTAGGGCTCTGCCGACCTACTGGTGCCTCACTAGGCTGAGCTCCTGAGCACAAGACAATCATCTGGTGCCACCTGCCCACCCCGGCACAGGACATGCAGTGGCCGCTCGGGAAGCTCCTGCTGAACTGAACCAGTCCCCTGACACCTGACTACACTACTGTTACTATACTAGGTCTCTGCTGCCACCAAGGAGAGACCTGCCTGGGGACCTCAGCACATTACGCTGGTCTACCCTCCACGGCCTCCCTAGTCTGCTGCCTCCAGCCTGGCCACTGCCATAGGCGCAGCACACAGCGGGGCCAACACCTTCCTGCTAGATGGACAGATGCCATTGAATAAATGAAGAAATGGGCCCAAATGAGGGAAGGAGAGAAATCTCTGGGCAGTAAAAGATGATTAACAGGTGGGAAAACCATGGATCTGTAATAAAGACACGATGTGGGGTATAGAAAAATAGAAAAGGAAAATGAGCTAAAACGTGACCCTGGGCATACACTTCCAAGTGGCACAGAATTTGCAAGACATATAAGAAAATGCTTGGTCTAACTCACAATAAAAATACAAATTAAATTTCTTTTTTGGCCCACAAGTAACAAAAAAATTTTTTTTTTTTGAGACAGAGTCTCGCTCTCTTGCCCGGGCTAGAGTGAGTGCCGTGGAGTCAGCCTAGCTCACAGCAACCTCAAACTCCTGGGCTCAAGCTATCCTTCTGCCTCAGACTCCCAAGTAGCTGGGACTACAGGCATGAGCCACCATGCCCGGCTAATTTTTTTTTATATATTTTTAGTTGGCCAATTAATTTCTTTCTATTTTTAGTAGAAACGGGGTTTCGCTCTTGCTCAGGCTGGGTCTGAACTCCTGACCTTGACCGATCCTCCCACCTCGGCCTCCCAGAGGGCTAGGATTACAGGCATGAGCCATGGCGCCCGGCCAGTAACAAAAATTTTTTTTAAAAATAGATGATAGCCAGTGTTTTTGAGGACATGGAGAAACAGGTGTTTTCTTTTACATGCTACTGTTAGTAAAAAGATGCAACCACACTGGAGCGCAAGCAGCCGGCAGCTACCAACGCTGCAACTGAAAACGCAGCCACCCTGTGACCCAGCAGTCCCACACAATTCTCCTGTGTGCCCAGAGAAAAGTGCACAAGGACCGTCCCTGTACCTTTGTTTGTAACAGCAAATGATAAAGGCCACACAGCACATCCGAGAAGGACAGCAGCAGCCATCACAGAACAGGGCAGCACTTTCTGCACTGACACGCTCAGATCTCCAGAGGCACTGTTGGGTGTGCAAACCATGGAACAGAAGAGTTCACACACTAGGAACACATCTACAGCCCAAGAAATGACATATACACATACACATGTGTGCAGCGTAGTGTGCATAAGCAGGGAACATTTCCAGAAATGAACAGGTAGTGTAGGGGGGCTGAACCTCCTCACTGTGCCCCATGAATGGTTCTCTAACACAGTCCTGATGCATGAAAACCTCTAGAATAAAAGGCAAGAGGACAGCGTCCACCAGCATCACTGAAACTCCTGCCCGGCCACCTACCTCTCCATTGCTGGGATTGGTCCCGTACTTCTTAAGCCATGGAACGATGTTCCTGGAGGGAAGACAGAACAGAAAGCATCACCGCAGTGGTTGGGCACCACTTGGTAACAACACCGTGGTCCTGGAAGCGGCTTCTGGGTTAAAGGGTTTGCTTCACTTCAGGAGGGGAAGAGCCCCAAAAAAGGAAAGGGAAATATTGGTGGATACACAGGTTTCAAAATATGTTCCGGTTTTTACTGCACTTATGTATCAACAACAAAAACTGAAACAAGGTAAAAAGGTGTAAATAAATGTTGATACATCTGTACAATGAAATACTGGGGCAGGGTCAAAAATTATACTTTCAGGCTGGGTGCAGTGGCTAACACCTGTAATCCTGGCACTCTGGGAGGCCAAAGTAGGAGGATCACTTGAGGTCAGGAGTTCCAGACCAGCCTGAGCAAGAGCGAGACCCCTCCTCTACTAAAAATAGAAAGAAATTAGTTGGGTGTGGTGGCATGCACCTATAGTCCCAGCTACTCGGGAGGCTGAGGCAGGAGAATCGCTTGAGCCCAGGAGTTGGAGGTTGCTGTGAGCTAAGCTGATGCCATAGCACTCTAGTCTGGGCAACAGGGTGAGACTCTATCTCAAAAAAAAAAAAAAAAAAAACAAGAAAAAAAAATCATACTTTCAGAGAATTCTGAATCACATAGGGGGAAAAGCTCTCATCATAACTGAGTGAAAAATGGATTCACACAGTGTTATCTTTGTTGTTATTGTTTAAGAGACAGGGTCTTGCTCTGTTACCCAGGCTGGAGTGCAGTGGCACAATCAGAGCTCATTGCAGCCTTGAACTCCTGGGCTCAAGCAATCTTCCTGCCTCAGCCTCCCAAGTGGCTGGGACTACAGGCATGCGCCACCATGCCCAGCTCATTTTTTTTTTCATTTTTGGTAGAGAAGGGTCTCCATATGTTGCCCAGGCTGGTCTCAAAACTCCTGGCCTCCAAGGATCCTTCCACATTAGCCTCTCAAAGTGCTGGGATTACAGGCAGGAGCCACTGTGCCCAGCCAAGTGTTACCTATTAATACTTCACAACCACATTACTACAAATAAACCCACAGAAAAAATGAGTCCTGGCCAGGCGCAGAGGCTCACGCCTGTAATCCTAGCACTCTGGGAGGCCGAAGCGGGAGGATCGCTCAAGGTCAGGAGTTCAAAACCAGCCTGAGCAAGAGCAAGACCCCATCTCTACTAAGAATAGAAAGAAATTAATTGGCCAACTAGAAATATATAGAAAAAATTAGCCGGGCATGGTGGCGCATGCCTGTAGTCCCAGCTACTTGGGAGGCTGAGGCAAAGGATTGCTTGAGCCCAGGAGTTTGAGGTTGCTGTGAGCTAGGCTGACGCCACGGCACTCTAGCCCGGGCAACAGAGTGAGACTCTGTCTCAAAAAATAAAAAATGAGTCTCAAAATTTACGGTGGTCAACCTGGATAGTGAGATTATGCTAAAATTTTCCCTTTTTCTCTGACATATTTTCTAAATTTTCTACACTAAGCCTGAAGCATGAAAAAATTATAGAAGCTGGCTCATCTTGGCATTCAAAACTGGGCATAGGCCGGGCGCGGTGGCTCACGCCTGTAATCCTAGCACTCTGGGAGGCCGAGGCGGGCGGATTGCTCAAGGTCAGGAGTTCGAAACCAGCCTGAGCAAGAGCGAGACCCCGTCTCTACTAATAA